>JAFNEN010001570.1:0-26801 GCA_019343175.1 Oedothorax gibbosus | reverse complement strand
AAACCCGGAAAAGGAATCAGGGTTGAATCTTGGGTGCCTGGGATCAACCTTTTTCGGCCGTGCATTTAAAAAATTAACATATATTATAATATTTTTAGTTTTGAACGGCCCCGTGGGTTTTATTTGGTTAAAGCCCCTTCTCCCCAAACAGGAGATCATAGTCAAATCTCGGGGTTTCTTACGAGTTCTTTTTCGAGGATTCATTTAAAAAAACATATATTCAGTTTTTTTTTTTAAAACGGCCCCGTGGCTTAGTTGGTTTTTAAAGCCTTTTTTTTGTAAACAGGAGATCCGGTTTCAATTTTGTGGTTGCTGGGGGTAATTTTTCAAGTAATGATTAAAAATTATATATTCTTATTTTTAGTTTTTGAAGGGCGCCGGGTTATTTGGTTAAAGGCCTGTCTGTAAACGGGAGACACGAGTTCGAATTGTGGGTGCCTGAGCAATTTTTCAGCTCGTGGGCATTTAAAAATTACATATATTATATTTTTTATTTTTAAACGAGGGGCCCATGGTTTTTATTTGGGTTTTAAGGCCCCGTTTTGAAACGGGAGTTTTCACGATTAAATCCGTCGGTCCTTAGGTTTTTTAAACCTTTTTCGAGCTGATGCATTAAGAATTAATAAAATTCATATTTTTTTTTTTGAATTGGCGCCGTGGCCTTAGTTGGTTAAACCCCCGGTCTGTAACAGGAGATCACGAGTTAAAATTGTCGGCCCCTTCGAGTTATTTTTCAGCTCATTTGATTTAAGAATTTAAATATATCTATATATTTTTTTTTTACGGGCCCGTGGCTTAGTTGGTTAAAGCCCCGTTAGTAAAAGGAGATACGTTTTCGAATCTCGTGGGTGCCTGGCAGTTTTTTTTTTAGCTCATGATTTAAAAATACTATATCTATTTTTAAAATAAACGGGCGCCGGGGTTTTAGTCCCTTGAAACAGGAGATCACGAGTTAATCCGTCGGGCCCTTTTGGTCAACCTTTTCGAGCTCGATGCATTTAAAAATTATTAATATTCATGTTTTATATTTGGCGGGGCCCGTGGCTAATTTGGTTAAAGCGCCTGTCTAGTAACAGGGATCAGATTCGAATCTCGTCGGTGCCTTAGGTCAACCTTTCGAGCTGTTTCTTTTTAAGAATTTTTATAATTCTATTTTTTTTTTTGTGCGTGCCCCGTGGCTTAGTTGGTGTGCTGAGTGTTTTTTCACCAAAAAAAAACAACTTTGCCATTTGTGCAATACTCAGCCCAAACTGTGAAAAGGGTTGGGGGTTTTTCAGAAAAAAAATACCCCAAATAACCCCTCTCGTCGGGTGAAAACAATACATTTTTCGTAATGACCGCATTTTGTTTCTCCGTGTTTCTTGGAACCCTCAGGATTTGTACAGATCCAGACTGGACCAGTGAGAGGTGAGAAAAAAAACGCGAAAGTGGTTTAGTTTCAGAGTATATATATAAAGCACATGACATGCACAAACACACACACACACATATATATTTTCATTTTATTATTATAGATAGGGATCCTAACATATAAAAATCAGGACTACCGGACCTTTCGTATAGTAAACCTTCTCTGAGTCTCTATTTACTGGGCTCTCTTGTATTAATATAACTATGAGCGAAAACCTTACAAAAATAATATACTGAAACTATAAAAAAATAGATAACACTCCCTTTATTAAACAAATTTATGAAGAATTTAAAAAAAATTCCAATTAAAAGTCCAAGTAATCTCTGTTACTATATGGTGTTACCTAACATATTACTTGATAAAAAATTTTAATGAATTCAATTCAAACAATATAGTCTTTCTCTGGATATTCTGTTTAGATTTCTTTCTTTTTTTTTAATTGTAAAACAGAATGTTTTTACTATAACATAGGTAGAATTGCATATTTGTATTAGTCACTTCATGCAACGCCGGACGTCGTGATAAAATCCTATCTCCTGTCGGCACCTAACTAATGCTTCCTTGTACATTTGAGAGATAAACTGTATTAATCTCTATGTTTATAGAAATAAACAAGTAGGTTTGTTACAGAATCTGTCACTTAAACCGCTTCCACCCAACATTTGTGCTCAACAGGAAACAAACTATTTATACACCTCAGAAAGAAATTCGCCAAACAGAGCCTTTATCTAGTTGTAATTAAACATTTAAACGATGAAATTTATTATTTTCATTAATCTTCTTTCTCAGATTTAATAATTAGACTTTATCGTTTGCTAAATTTGTTTGAAATTCGAAGTATAATAATGTAATCTTTTTTAATAAATATCTTTGTGTCGCCACAATTTCCCATTTACATTTCTTTCGAAAATTCAGTTATTTATCGTTTGTTAAATTAATTTACAGTTCGAAAAATATATAATTAGTGCAATTGATGCTTTAAAAATACAAGTAGGTTTGTAACAGAATCTGTCACTTAACCCGCTTCCACACAACATATGTGGTAAACAGGTAAAAGGGCTTCAAACACAGCATTAATTCTATATTAAACACTTACATGCTAAATTTGGCTAGTTTTATTTATTTTATTTCGAAAATTCAATAATTATTACTTATCGTTTGCAAAAAATAATTTTTATTTCAAAGAATAAATATGTACTATTCCTCGCTTTTAAATAGAATGAAAATATTTCATATCAACATACAAAGAATTTCGTAGTGAAATATATTTGACGTCATTTCAAACTGATCGATCTCGCAAAATAAATTTATTTTAATTTATTGTCTAAAAGAATTAAGTTTCTCGGGCGATTGTTGCGAATGGCAATGGTGATTTAATTCTAATAACAAACAGGGCCTTTAGCTATTTGTAATTCAAACTTTTAAACGCCAAAATTAACTATTTTCATTAATCTCCTTTCTCAGATTTAATAATTAGACTTTATCGTTTGCTAAATTTGTTTGAAGTTCGAAGAATAATGATGTAATCTTTTTTAATAAATATCTTTGTGTTGCCACAATTTCCCATTCACATTTCTTTCGAAAATTCACTTATTAATCATTTGTTAAATTAATTTACAGTTAAAAAAAATATATAATTAGTACAATTGATGCTTTAAAAATAAAAGCGAAACTTTGCATATTTGTTATGCCAAGTTAGAATTCTCTATGCATCTTTCTTCATACATATATAATGAACCATCAAAAGAACTCTATTGTGATATTACAACAATCCAAACTGAATTATAACATAAATAAATATTCTTTCAAAAGTTTTTATTTTTATTTTAAAGTTTCTCGTACGTTTAACGAAATGGCAACAGTGAAAATATTGAATAAAAATGGTATTTGCATGTTATTTCAATGTAGATTAAATTTTTAGTTATTTAAATTTTAAATAAACTTATAATTTAAATTTTTTAATGAAATTTGGAATGTAGCCTAATTTGATTTTTTGCTTCAAAATGACGTATCCTACTTGTCTGTGGGACTTGTGGATGGCAACAGTGAAATATTGAATAAAAATGGAATTTGCATGTTATTTCAATGTAGATAAAGTCACGTGAGGTCACGTGTAGGTCAGTCACGTGATTAGTTCTGTTCCTGCCGCTAGATGGCGCAATTCAAATTGTAAATAGTTGTACATATTTTCTGTCATTAAAGTTAGAATAGAAACCGAAATCTTGACTCCTGTTGTGTTTCTTGTTTTTATCCTGAATTTCCTGAATATACATCGTGGCGAACCAACGTGGGGCGTAGCCCGAAGAAGAATTTGAACGTGAATTATTATCGTGCTTTGCTTGAGCTTCATAGTACTTTTACAACTTGAATTAAATCGTGCTTTGTGCTTGAACTAACCTGGTTACTTTAAAACAGTGGACAGTGTGAGTGCAAGATTATTGCTTCGTGGCCTATCGTGCTTTTGCAACAGTCTTTTTGTGCAGTTTGAATTTGAAATATATTTACGTGTCCAAATATGGCGGAAGAATTCGAGAAAGCTAGTAAAAAACGCAATGTTGCAAGGCAACGCACAACCAAGTTAATAACCAAAATCGAAACATTATACAATGATGAAACCGTTGATAAAAATGAAAAATGCGAAGAGTTAAACTGTTTGCTAGACCAATTACTCGAAAAAAAGTCAACTCTTAAAGAATTGGACATAAAAATAGAAGGTTTGGTGTCATGCGACGAGTTGGGAAAAGATATTATTTCTGTAGAAGAATATCTTGAAAAAATAGTTAGATGGGAAGGTAAGATTAAACGATTTCTTAAACTTGAAGATGAAACCAGAGCCCTGGACAGTTCAATTTTAAGTGCAAACGGAGGCGTTTCAATGCAAAATGATAGGTCCAATACTTCAAATTACAATGAAGATGCGGGTAATTTACCCATGCGAATGGCTTTGCCTAAGCTCACATTGCCTAGATTTTTTGGTGACACCAGTCAATGGTTAGAATATTGGGGACAATTTGAGGATTCGATTCATAAAAATAAGTCTCTAACTAACGTAGAAAGGTTTCATTATCTTAAGGGTTCGTTAGGAGGTTCGGCATTGAATACTATAAAGGGTCTTGCGTTAACTGATCAAAATTATGAAAAGTGTATTGAATTGTTAAAATCAAGATTTGGTCGAGATGATATTGTAATTAATAGTCACATGACTAAACTTTTGAATTTGGAACCAGTTCGAAATTCGTCGAATGTAAAATCACTTCGAATGTTGTATGATCAGTTAGAAGTAAATATTAGGTCTTTGGAAAGTTTAAGGGTTGTTGCGGGGAGTTATGGTCAACTTTTGTGTCCAATTGTCATGAAATTATTGCCTAATGATTTAAGTTTAGAGTATAATAGAACAAGAGAATCTAAATCTGAATTTAACATTTTGGAACTGATGGAGTTTTTTAAATTAGAATTGGAGGCGAGAGAATGTCAAAATTTACTGGATCAAGCTACGAAACGATGGGTTTGCAGGGAGTAGAGGGTATAATAAAAAATTTGTTAAAAGTAAAGTTTCCTTTGCCACTTGCGCTAAAAGAAATGCCTGTTTGTTTTGCGACAAATTCCACCCTTCCTTGAATTGTAGAACGTTCTCTGCTAGGGAAAAAAGATTAAAATTAAAGAGATAGGGTAGATGTTATCGATGTTTTGAAAAGGGTTCCCATTTAAGTTCCAGTTGCAAGGAACAAATTCCTCCTTGCCAAACGTGTAAAAGTCCGGCACACAATGAATTATTTTGTTTTGAAAGGAAAAATATGACGCCTGATGTCGAAACTCCTCAAAATTCTGAATCGGTTGTTTCAAGTGTAGCGCATTCAGAAGGAGAGGGAAGCGACTCAATTTTACCCACTTGTGCAGTACGGGTTCGAAATGCAGGTTTGGGTTCTAGGTCAAAAATTGTTTCTGTTTTATTTGATTCTGCTAGCTCGTGCAGTTTTGTGACTAGGGATATTGCGAGGGAGTTGAATTTGTTGGTTACTCGTAAAGAAATTTTGGATATATGTACATTTGGAAATTCTCCAACAAAAACCGCTTTTGACGTGACAACTGTTTCAATATGCAACGTTAATGATCCTAGTCGTTGGGCAAAGGTTGAGGTCTTCATTACAGATAAAATTTCTCATGCTAGAATTGGAATCCCGAAAAATGTCAAGCAGATGTTGGCTAACGTTTCAATTCCTGCTAGAGAGGTAGCTCTAGTGGAAGGGAAAAGAGAAATTGATGTTTTGTTGGGTTGTGACGTAATGTGGAGGTTTCAAACGGGAAATAGGATTGAGTTAGAAAAAGGGCTCTATTGTATTGAAACTTTATTTGGATTCTTTGTAAGTGGAACAGCAAGATCTAGTGATAATTTTAAATCACTGGTTAACCTTTGCGTGTTGGGCAAAAGTGAAATCGAGAGAGATCGTAACACAGAAAGCTTGATTAAAAAGGGTGAGGATGAGAATTTAAATCTTGAACTTAAGAAATTGTGGGAATTGGATAACTTGTTTATTTCTAATGAAGGTGAGAGTAGTCTCTTGAATAGTGAAGTAGAGGTATTAAGGGATTTTGAAAATAATTTGAAATATGACAATGAGCGTTATGAAGTGGGTTTACCTTTTAAAGGGGAAGTTGATTTACCCGATAATTTTGAGGTTTCGAAAAGGAGATTGAATAGCTTGGTATCACGTTTTAGAAGGGATCCAGTTTTGTATGAAAATTACAAGTCAGTATTTGAAGAGCAGTTGATGTCCGGAGTAATTGAACAGGTCGATATAACCAAGGATGATTTAGTGGATCGTATTTATTACGCACCCCATCATCCAGTTATAAGAGAACAGAAAGAAAGCAATCGTACACGATTAAGGATTGTATTTGATATGTCTTCCAAGGAAAGGGGGTCTCTTTCATTAAATGATAATCTTCATTCTGGGCCAAATTTAAATCCTAATTTACTGATACTTTTACTGAAGTTTAGGATGAATGGGATAGGCATAGTGGCGGATATTGAGCGGGCCTTCTTGAGTATAGGTCTTAAAGAAGTGGATCGAAATTGCCAGCGTTTTCTTTGGATTGATAAAATTCCGCCTACCGAAATTAAGTTTTATCGAAACACTACAGTTTCGTTCGGAGTCAAATCCTCTCCGTTTCATTTGGCAGCCACAATCAAGCATCATGTAAGGACATTTGGAAATTCCAACCCAGCTGCCTACAAAGCCTTAAATGATTGTCTTTACGTAGACGATTTAATAATAAGTTTGAATGACATAAATGAGGCCGTTGAAACGTGTAAAGATGCTAAAAACATTCTTGCTTCTGCTAATATGAACTTACGCGAATGGAGAACTAATTCCCCTGAACTCGCTACTATTTGGCAGGACAATAACTTTGAGAAGAAACCCGAGGATAATTTAATTGCAATTAAGGTACTCGGTATTGTATGGAACACGGTTACCGATGAATTGAAATACGACCTGACTTCAATTCTTCGTGCTTTAGAGATGGATTTAATAGCTGCGTTCACCATCACAGCAAAGATCCTACTTCAAGAAACATGGCGAAGGGGTCTGACCTGGGATGAAGAATTGCCAAATGACTTGAAGGAAAGATGGAAGAAATGGAATTTGGAAATAGGAAAACTTGCGAACTTATCTATACCACGATCCTACTTTTCCAAATATCCGTACCCCGACACAGAATATGAAATACATGTGTTTTGACTTTTGTGACGCAAGTGAAGCTGCCTATGGTTGCGTTGCCTATGTTCGCTATCCTGATGCGGGTAATTATGCAATAAGTTTCATCACTGCCAAGTCCAGAGTTGCACCGGTTAAGAAGACAACGTTACCGCGACTTGAGCTTTTAGCAGCGGCCATTGGAGCAAGAGTCCTTAACTCTTTGAAGAAAATATTCCAGATTGGAACCAACTACACCTTGTGGAGTGACTCAACAGTTGCTTTATACTGGATAAAAGGTGGGAAAGACGCAAAAGATTGGAAACCATACGTGAGTAATCGAGTGAATGAAATCCAAGAACTAACGGAACCAAGCAACTGGAAACATTGCAGAGGAAAAGATAACCCAGCAGATTTGCTTACAAGAGGCTGTTCAGCAGATGATCTTCTAAGTGGTACTACTAATTGGTGGAAGGCTAATTCCTGGTTAGGTCTGTCTGAATCGCAGTGGATTAAGGGGTGTTCCATTGAGATGAGCAACAGTTCCAGAGAATCTGAAGTGATCGTCGAAGCAAGATCTAAGGTGGTGAAGGTGAATCTCATCTCGGGTGAACATCAGCAGGTAAATTCTATTGATGAAATCCTCAACAGATTTTCTTCTTGGAACAAGTTGCGTAGAGTTGTCGCATGGTGTCTTCGTTTCATAGAAAATTGCAAGGTTGCTCAGAAGAGGAAAACCTTTCTCCTCACCGAGGAACTACAAGGGGCCACTGGGGTGATTGTGAAAGGGATTCAGTTGGAAGCGTTTAAAGAAGATATGGATCGCCTGAAAAAGGGAATCCCACTGAGTCCAAGCAGCAAGATTTTACAACTAGCTCCATTTTTGGATTCATCGGGAGTACTCAGAGTTGGTGGTCGACTTCGACACTCGGGTTTGTCTGACTCAAGAAAACATCCCATCCTCTTACCTAAGAATCATCACGTGTGCACAATAATCGTGAAACACTTCCATGAAATAAACTTGCATGGTGGTATACAACTAACGTCGTCAGCTCTCATGCAAGTGTTCTGGATCATCAACGTCAAGAAGCTAGTGCGAAATGTGATTTTCAAGTGTATGAAGTGTTATAACCAAAGGGCCAGCACTGAAACGCAATTTATGTCCGATTTACCATCTCCAAGAATCACACCATCAAGAGTATTTTCGATTGTGGGGACCGACTTCGCTGGACCTTTTCTCTTGACACCAAGAAAAGGACGAGGGGTGAAATCTAGCAAGAACTATGTTTGCATCTTCGTCTGTTTCGTTACGAAGGCTGTGCACCTAGAAGTTGTGAGTGATCTTTCGTCTGAGGCATTCTTGGCATGCTTAAAAAGGTTTACAGCTCGCCGAGGCAAAGCAGCACAGATTTGGAGCGACTGCGGTACCAACTATGTGGGAGCAGAGAAGGAATTGAGAAGGTTTGTTTCCTCCTTCTCATCCAACGAAGAAATCCAAAAGCATCTTTCAAAAGTAAACAGTGTGGCGTTTCAACCCTCCGGGAGGTCCTCACCACGGAGGACTCTGGGAAACTGCTGTCAAGTCTATGAAGCTGCATCTGAGAAAGACTGTAGGTGATCAAGTGCTAACCATGGAAGAATTTATGACTCTGATCGCTCAAGTGGAGGCGTGCCTAAACTCGCGCCCCCTCACTCCTATGTCAACAGACCCTGAGGATTTGCAGCCTCTAACTCCAGGGCACTTTCTGATCGGTGCTCCACTAACTGCTTTACCTGAAGATAAGTTGATCGAAGAGAAAATTCCCATTTTGCAGCGCTGGAAGCTCTCTCAGCAACTGGTACAGCGATTTTGGAAACGGTGGTCTAGTGAGTACTTAAGTGGTCTTCAGCAGCGTAGGAAGTGGACTAACGCCAGCCCTAATATCGAGGTTGGCCAGTTGGTACTCGTGAAAGAAGATAATCTTCCACCCCTAAGTTGGAAGTTGGGTAGAGTGACTGCACTGCTTCCAGGAAGAGACAACAGGATTAGAGTTGTCAAACTTAAGACTGCTACTAGTGAACTGATTCGCCCAATTGTTAAGATTTCTAAATTACCGATTTATGAGTGAATCATTTTATATTTCTGTAATAACGACTTTTAATCAGTTTGATATTTTCGTTAAATTGTGTTCAATTTCTAGGATAATTAATATTGTTTTACTTAGGTAATCTTTGTGATTGTTGCTTTAAATATTTTATGTAGGTGAGTTTTACTGTCAATGCAGAGACCGTTCCTCCCCTTTATTAATATTTGATAACGTCCTTTGTAAGTTTAAGATTAAGAACCCTTCTGGGTTCATGGGGGGGGAAGAATGGTCAGTCACGTGATTAGTTCTGTTCCTGCCGCTAGATGGCGCAATTCAAATTGTAAATAGTTGTACATATTTTCTGTCATTAAAGTTAGAATAGAAACCGAAATCTTGACTCCTGTTGTGTTTCTTGTTTTTATCCTGAATTTCCTGAATATACACATATCGACATACAAAGAATTTCGTAGTGAAATATATTTGACGTCATTTCAAACTGATCGATGTCGCAAAATAAATTTATTTTAATTTATTGTCTAAAAGAATTAAGTTTCTCGGGCGATTGTTGCGAATGGCAATGGTGATTTAATTCTAACAGGGCCAAACATAACATACAGGGCCTTTAGCTATTTGTAATTCAAACTTTTAAACGCCAAAATTAACTATTTTCATTAATCTCCTTTCTCAGATTTAATAATTAGATTTAATTAAATTACAGTTCGAAAAATATATAATTAGTACAAATGATGCTTTAAAAATCAAAGCGAAACTTTGCATAATTTTTTATGCCAAGTTAGAATTCTCTTTGCATCTTTCTTCATACATATATAATGAACCATCAAAAGAACTCTATTGTGATATTACAACAATCCAAACTGAATCATATCACATAAATAAATATTCTTTCAAATGTTTGTATTTTTTTTAATAAAATTTCTCGTACGTTTAACGAAATGACAACAGTGAAAATATTGAATAAAAATGGAATTTGCATGTTATTTCAATGTAGATAAAAAAATTTAGTTATTTAAATTTTAAATAAACTTCTAATTAAAATTTTTTAATGAAATTTGGAATGTAGCCTAATCTGATTTTTTGCTTCAAAATGACGTATTCCACTTGTCTGTGGTACTTGTGGTTCTTTCTGTGAAAGTGGGTGACGGACGGACAGACAGACGGACTGAACGATTATAAAACCTTCCACTTTTTACGTTATAAACGTAGTGTGGAAGCTAAAATGAAGTCTTATACGATAAGAGAAAACTCAAAAAGGGTAAATTTCGTACCCCTTTTTGTACTTCGTAAATTTATTTTGTTGAATTTGTTATTGAAAGGTTTAGATATATTTTCTTTTACATTAAAAAGTCAAACAATTATTTTAGTTAATTTGATTTTCCAAAGGCTATGGTTTTATATTTCATGTGGCAGTAAGTATAAAGTAGTTTTATTTTGTGAAATTAGTTTAGAGGTTTTTTGCACAACATTTTGGAAATTACTGAGTCACCAACGTAACTAAGTAGGGCAAGTGGGGTAAGTGTGATAGGGTTTCTGCATTTTTCCTTTAAAAAATTAGTTCTCTGCTTCAAGTAAATTCCAAATCCTAAAATTGGCAGTGAATTATTATAAGAAACATACCTGTGTAGGAAAAAATTTATATGTTCGAATTCCAAATTTAAGTGAATAAAATTTGCATTTCAAAATCCATTGCTGTTTTATCACACTTACCCCACATAGGGGTAAGTGTGATTTTGATGTGGGTAAGTGTGATTTCAGTTGCAATAAGTGTTTTCAAGCCATATAAATTACCTAGCATACATTTTTCTTAACAATTTAATACAAACATAAATTTATTAGCATTTTACATCTTATTATAAATATACGGATAAGAAAAATAAAAAATATTGAGAATTTTCGTTCATATTGTGATATAATAAACTTAAGTCAGGATGTAAAAGAAACAAACAATTTTAAAGTCAAAATACCTATGGTGCTATTCAATTTTTATTATTAGTGAGACTGCTTTTTTTACAGATTGTAATTTTTAAAATCTTGCAAAAAATAGACGTTCTCTTCGGTCCATATTTGGACATGGGAGGTTCAAAACAATATTGTCCTCATCAATTATACACAGGTCATCTATATTTGGCCATGAAAATGTCTTTGTTATGCTATCATATTTAAGAAATTTTACAGTAATACCTTCTCGATTCACCTCATTTTCAGACTGAAATTGTCCCAAAAAGTGCTTTACCGTGCGTTTTTTTTAATTGCAACAAGAATGTAGTATCCAGCAGAAAGGTCAGTTTTTGGTATTTCTAATTCAAAATCCTCTGGCATATTATGAAATGAAATGCCATGTCATTTTATTCATTTTTTTATAATAATTTATAATTTAATAATAATTAAATTTTTTTTATATTTATGTACGTTTTGCACAAGGTAAATGGGGTGTTTTGGATTATCACACTTACCCCATGTCACTTATCACAGTTACCCACAACTGATATTTTGAGGGGTAACTGTGATTGTACTTCCATACTTCACAACATCTGAAAATAATAAACCAAAACAGTTTTATATCTTTACCTTTATTCTTTTTATTAACAGAGAAAGAAAAAACAACATGATTTTTATAAAAATATGACACTTATGGAATTTGGAAGAAAACCTTTCGAATTTGAAAAAAACCAGATAGTTGCACTTAAATTCAAAAGCTCAAAACTATCTTTAAACTATTATTTAAAGTCAATATTTCTTTTTAGTTTAAGTATAAGTGGTCTAATGTTATATATTGCAAACTTTCAGATTTTTAGAATGATTCCCAAAGTTACAAAAGCTGTTTATCACACTTACCCCACTTGACCCTAACAATAACTCTTTTTAAAAAATTCAAACTTCTGTGTATTTATATGGGTTAAAGGCATCCCCAACCTTTCGTAGTTCGTACTTCAGCTAATTCCCAATAATGCTTGGCCACAGATTATACATTAAAAAAAAACTATACAATTTCGTAGACGGTGTGTATATGTAATTTTTTCTTTAAAAAAATGAACATTTAAAAGGACGATATAGCGTTAGAATACTTCAAATGATAAATCAACTATTTCTTCTTTATCCCTACTTTACTTACACTGCAGTGTAACAAAAAATAAAATGAATGCAACTTTTTGTTAATTTATTCATAAAAAAAGAGTAACATAAATAATACATTAAAAAAATTGCCAACTGCTCTAATTACTCACCAGACTTCACTATATTTAAACGTAATATTTGATAATCCTTTAATTTTGATTTATAAGACATACATGTAGTGTTTACACAAAAAAGCGTTTAGTTATTATATTTTTTGTTAATGAAACACAACTCATAAAAAAAATTCCCAAAACATGTCGTTTTCATGTCTCCCCTATCAAATTACTTAATTTTTTGGACATTAAAAAAATAAGTAATAGGAACTGAATTATTTTCTGTTTTTAGGACTCTTGCGTAATTGCGGCCAGTTATCGTAACCCACTTAGATTATAAACTAATAATTACAAAATTCTAGTTAAGATTTTCGATTTTATTTGTAAAAATTTTGTGCAAATTCTGTCACGATGCGTATTTTTAAATTGCTCAAAAAAGCCCATGTGGGAGAAGTTTTAAGGTATCAGGATTTCTTGTTTCAAAAATCCTTTAATCGTATATTACTTTTCAAACCCTTCATTTTTAACCAGCAATTAGTAATCTGCCTTTATTTTTTTCACCACTGTATGTCCTAGAAGGCCACAGTATTTAATTCTAATACGGACTCCCGTCGTCGCCAGCCGGCTGGATGTCAATGATAATTGGCGGCAGAAAGCAGGAAATGGGATTGCCCCCACAAAGCCTCAGGGAACAAAGCCCTCAACACAGCAACATTCAGGGAAAAAGAGAGGTATTCATTTTATAAACATACACTGAATGAGAGTACATAACAGTGATTCGTTACTGATGCTTCCCTCAAGTTCTTATAACACAATTTCACAACTTAATTTTCAACTTGTTCTAATACGCTCGTTGGCCTTGTCTTCGATCTGAAAAACAAATATTAGGTACAGATCATATAAGTAAAAATTTTAAATAGTAATAATAATATATGTACTCTTGATACATCTTTCTTGAAAAATACAAAGCCGATATTATCGTATCCAATCTCTACTACAAATCCCCAAAATATGTTATTGCTTCTGTGACATAGAATTGGATATACACACATATTCTTATGTAGATATATTTTATAAATTGAAACTGTTCAATTTTAAAGCACATAAGTAAATTTCAGTAGTTATTTTGACTCAAGGAGAATGGGATTTTTTGTAGCCAAATAAATATTAACTGTTAATAAACATAAGTATCATTATACATACTAAGATTTATTTTCAAATTTTTGTAAGTCTTTCAATTAAGTTATTTATCAGAACAAATTTCTCACACAAACATATTAATTCGTTACACAACACTGCAAATGGAGTTTCTGATTTAAACAAATCATTTAACATTTTTTAAAAAAATCTTAAAAACACTGAAATGAAGCAGAATTCAGTTGAAAATTCACATATTCTACAAATGTTTAGAGTTTTTATAAAAATTTTGTTATTTCCTGACTAAGCTTATATGTGCTAAGCAAAACCCTTAATATCAGCAAGTTGCAAAAATAACTTACGTGGCAACAACTGCAAAACAAAGTGTAATAGATATTAAATAGTAAATAATACTGGAATAGAGAGGACCCAAAACTTATTTTAAAGTTAATTCTTAGTTAATTCAAAAATCTGAAATTTATTTAAGATTTTTTTAATGAACAAAAAAAAAACATAAAACCTAATCCATTTGGCTTGCCCATTGATTGATTGCAGTCTTTGGTACAAGAGAAAAATTTTCATTCAGGAATTAAGATTTAAATATAACCGCGCATAAAATTGCTTTAACACATAATATCTCAATGAATAGTGCCTGTAGAACAAATCTTCAAGTACAAAAGTTGTAGTACTCTTTATGCTTCACATTTTTTGTATCGACAATTTTGTTCTAAAAAAAACCAAAATAAAATAAAAAAATTCTCTGAACGTTAAACCGGTTTTGCCCTGCAGCATTAAGACATGATGGGGAAGGGGCCCTATAAAAGATCAATACCTGGCTGGCTGTTTAAATACAACTCAAAAAGACCACTTACTCCAATTTCTATCATTGTTGTGGTAATTATTCTTTTGGTAATTGTTCTCCCTATTTCCAGATTGTTGACCTTCAAATAAAAATCAATAAATTGCATCAAATAAAAATCACAAATGTAAACAAGGAATGAACAATATTTAGAAAATTAATAATTTTTTAAATAATAAAACAGCTTTATTTCGGTAATTCAGCCTTCAAACATGAATGCAAAGTTTGTTAAATAATTTAAAAATTATTTTTAATGAAATGAGTGAATATTTTAAGTTTAATTGAAGTTGATACTCATGTAAAAGATGACATGAATGAACACATTTTAAATCAATATTAACATTAAAAATATTATTTTTTCAACTAACTATAAGATGACACACAAAAGATTACAATACGACTTCAAAAAATTTCAATTCCTTTCGAAGTCTTATTAAAAATACTACAATTCAAAACACTTCTTTCTATAACTATGTTCGAGAAAGTTACTTTTAAGCACAAGTATGCAAAAATAACATTTTCACACTGTTTCAAATGTGTTCAATTTACTTTTTTACATGTGACTATAAACAATTCTGTATGAAACAGGTTGTAAATTAAAAGTTTTTCAAAAAAAAGGGAATTATGTTTATTTGACTTGTATATGTATGTGCCTCGCCATCCAATAAACACCATTCTTTCCATTTAAAGAAGAGAAGTTTTACTCTCCACACTTATTGCACACATAAGATTTAATAAAAAAAATTAATCTCAGTAGTTTCTTAGCATCTCTTAAATCTTTACTAATACAAATATTCAACCAAAAAACCCCACAAAAAGCAATGTAAGTGAGTACCTCTTCCCTGTCTCTGTGGGCCAGCCTCCCTTCCGAAATACGACTGTCCCTGCTTGAGGTCCAAAAGTCTTTCATTCTGTTCCACCAACGATGACACTTTATCTGCAAGTTGAAGTGAGAGGGCCTGGATACGGGAGGGCTCGGTACGATGGAGCATAACAGACTGGGTGGGTTCATCCAAGGAAGCCTGTTCGAAGATAAACATGTTAAATTAGTGATTACAAATTGATGCATTATCAAGTTGTAATCCCTATGGTCAGGATTCGGAAAAACATAGGTTTCTTTTCGGAACAAGAAAACAGCTTTTTAGTTTTTAAACCTAAATGATCCCTGAATTATTTTTTTATTTAACACACTAAAATTATGATGGTGGAAGCTTATGGGGTTTGTTGGGATACTTTGACTAATATATATTTTTTAAATTGTCGGAAAGGTTTAAAAAAAAGTACAGAGTTTTTTGCGCATATTTTGTATCAGGAACCTTAGACAGTTGTTAAATAGTAAAAAAAAAGCTAATAGCATGGTATACTTTGAGCACAGAGTTTAATAGTACTTCTGCTGAATTTGAGTTGAGTAATTTTAAGTATCATAACAACCTTTCCAATTTATGAAACCAAAAACTTATTTTCGAATTAAAATAAAAAATTTAGGAAACACCAAATTGGTTTTTTCTATAAAAAAAAACATTTAGGTTATTTAAACAATGGTTAAAACTTAAGATCTAAACCAACGAATCCTACCTATGGTAGAACATATTAGCAAAAAACTTTGATAGTTTTGAGAAAAAGGCTAAATTATGACTTCCAGGAATTCTTAGTTTAAGATGTTGTTCAGCATCATATATCTATGTTCACTTATTAACCACATTAACCCATTAACAACAATTCGCCACATGAAAATTACATTTCTGCTTAAGTTTATCTAAATAGACAAAATATAAGATAAATGGAGACCATATTCCTGAACAACTTATGCAAGACAAATTAAGTTATACGAAAAGAGAATTCTAAAAATTTGAAGTTTGTTTTTATTCGAACACAAAAGTGTCAATGGTAATCGTCGAAGTGTCTTTAATAGGTTGACATAGTATGAGCGGAAGGAATAGTTTTGAATTGAGTCCAAAGATTTTACCAACAACCAACAATGGTAGTCTGTTTCGAGTTTTTCGTTGAGTGCATGATCCTTAAAGGGTCAAACTCAACAGAGCAACCATTTGAAAAAAAAACCCTCCTTAAAATACTAGCTAACCAACACTGCTACTGACCATGAGCTCCTCGTTGATGATCATCTTGCAGAGAATGGAGTGCACCACCCCTTGCTGAAGTTCGAACATCTGTGCCAAGCGAGGGACGGACAAAGAGTCATAGTGGGATGAGTAAGTGAAGAGGTAGGTGCGAAGAGCCTCTTCCTGGATCTTCTGGGAGATCATAGAACGTACCTGCTCGGCCTGGTGGAACAGATCCCACACCTGGAAAGAAAGGGGCGGAAGTTGTAGTCTTTCTAGCAAGTTTAGGGTTAGTTTGAATAGAGCTACAATAGGGATATTGGCAAAGGGGGTAGAACCGGAGTTAAGTGGGGAGCCTTGAATAAACTAAAAGTTTAGTCTATTTTTTACGGTTTGCAAGTACGGTTTTCAACAGATCAGAGAGCAAATTAAAATGTTATTTTCTTGTTTTCCCCTTTTTGTCGCTTAGCACGTTCTTCCACTAAGCCAGGGGTTCCCAACCTTTTTGCATTTGCGTACCACTTGACTTTTGAGAATTTTGCGTACCACAAACCTTAAATTTTAATAAAGGTAAATATTTACTCTTCTAAAAGTGTTTAAAGGCTTTTGAATTAATTCTGAGAACTTCATGTTTAATGGTTAGATATTGTTTATTTATAACATGCTTATATAAGGATAATAAAAGATTTTGCACTCTTAAGTCCTCTTCACACTTGTGCTTCTATGTTTATTTTATGTACAAAGGTCAGAAAATCCACTCTTACACAAGTAACTCGAAACAAATGGCATCAAAATAGCAGAGCTTTCAGAAATCAAAGGGTACTTGGTGTTACATTCATCCAGAAGTGATAAAGATTTCTATTTAAAATAATCTTTCATGGAACTATCTTGTGTATGAAGATCGATAAAAC
The DNA here is from genome assembly GCA_019343175.1 of Oedothorax gibbosus. NCBI lineage: Eukaryota > Metazoa > Arthropoda > Arachnida > Araneae > Linyphiidae > Oedothorax > Oedothorax gibbosus. Next base: position 9,476 of record JAFNEN010001570.1, on the reverse strand, counting down.
TTTCATGCGTACCACCGGAAATTTTACTGCGTACCACCAGTGGTACGCGTACCACCGGTTGGGAACCACTGCACTAAGCTTTTCGATTATTGTCGCACTTGAGCAACCTATACGAAGGCTATTGGCCTCCTAATTTAGAACGACAGTCAAGTGTCGAGCCGACACCTGAATAGGCACCCAATGCAACCATTAAGGGAGACATCGTAAGCAGGGTTGGGACTTTGGAGCATATTTAACATGCATTCCCTCTTCATGGGGTATTATTCATTGGATTTTAGACCATTTATAGGTAGACAGTTATTTTGGTAAGGCCCAGACCTGAACTTTTCACATGTTAGGCAAGCGCCTTGCCAACTCTACTATGCAACCCCTTCCAGCGAGATGAGTGAGAATAGTAAATACACAACAGCAATTGTGTATCAGACAAAAAAATGACACAATTGTTTGATACATTTGGAAACACTTATATTTGGCCAGCCCAGCTGTCAATACACAATACTGCCATAGGCAGGTAAACTGCAGTACCTAGACTTGGATCATTGTTGTAAGCACTCAATAACTGTAACTTACAAGAGAGTATACTGAAAGACAGATAATTTCGCAGAAAAACGGATCCAATTCAGAGCACAACAATGAATTTTGCAAGTTTTGCTCTGATTATTTCAGAGCAAAACTGGTCCTATCCATTGTTGCGGTTACTGCAGTTTACCTGCTCACGACAGAATGTTTTATTTTAAATTTTAGTTTCCTGAAAATTAAAAAATTGCTTTGAAACAAAACTATTAGATTTTGTATTCATACATATATTCACACAAATTTGACCCAATTTTTGTTTGCCCCTAAAATACATATTATCTTAACCTAACTATTGACAAGTTTATATGTGAAATAATTTAAAATAACTAAAAGTACACAACTCTATACATACCTTAGAATTCATCTTTTCGTTAATTATGTAATCTTTGCATGCTTTCCAATTTCCAACTCTCATGGCTTTGGATGCTGCAACAACATGCTCCCTCATACTTTCAGGTGGACCTAAGACAATAAAAAATTAATTAAACTTAACAAGTTAGAAAACTGGTTAGGAAGTTCCTAGACTACTACAGTGAAACCTCTAAGAGCGACCATCCTCCCGTTCCCTAATAAATCGGTCGTAAATGGAGGTTGGTCGCTCCTAGAGTAAAAAAAGTGAATTAGCTAGAAAATTGAAATATCATTTTACAGCGTATTATTGACCATTAAAAAAATTACAAAAATCCATTTATCATTACATTTATTTATTAATTAGCAAATACATATACAAAGAATTATACTAACCTACTTTTGAACAAACTGTAGTATGTGGAAAAAAATACTCCACTAACTTATTTATTATTATTTCCACGATTTTTTATTTGCTTTCCAATGAATACCTAGTCTGTTCATGTTTTTTTCCTTTGAAACATCTTGGGTTTTTTGAGCGCCATATCATCAAAGGTTTCAACTTCTCGCCAGTTACGCTAGCACAAAATGCAATGGTCATCCTCTCCTTGGCTTGTTTACCTCCTTTAGAATCTTCAGATCTGAGCACCATGCTCTTATTTGGAAGTGCACGAAAAAATAGTCCCGTCCCGTCCATGTTGAAAATGTCCCGGCCAGCGTATCCGGCAAGGAGCAAAGGAAGTCTCGTTACCCAATCCTCACACACGCTATCGTCGACATCAGCCGCTTCCCCACACAATGCGCGAAAGACAATGTTGTTTCTTGTCCGGAACTTCTCCAACCATCCATTGCTAGCCTGGAAATCCTTGAACCCAAGGGCATCTGCGATTTCTAGGGCCTTTTCTTGCATAAGGGCACCGCTAATTGGGATATTCTTAGTCCGGGCCGTCTTAAACTATTCCAACAATGCTTCAATAATGTCCGGGAACTTCTCTGTTCTTAAACGCTTCACTCCTCTGAACTTAAAGTCCTCCCATTCTTTACGGATAGCATTTTTTCCCTTTAAAATGCTGTTTATTTGTGTTTTTCCACAGCTAAAAATGTCCGCTAACTTTCTTTCAAATTTTCCTTTTTCATGCAAATCGATAACTTCCACCCGTTGCTCCAAACTTAAAATTATTCGGTTTTTTTGCCATGTTAAAAGTTTTCTAACAAGAAGTGCAATTGAACTTAAAGTAGACTGCTACCGTACTCTCCCCATCTCCAACCGCACCGCCCACCAACTTCCCACCAAAAATACAAATGGCCAATCAGAAGACGCTGTCCATCCATATGATCACCCTACCTGCCCCCAGATGTGAATCCCCTTATGTCAAGGTCAATAGGTGAAGAAGCAATAGTTGAAAGTCATTTGAAGGACGAAAGGGGGGGGGGGGAAATTGACGTGTTGGAAAAAGATAATTTTTCATGAAATGGGATTTCAAAACTGGTCGTTTGGGGAATGAGATCTGGTCTCTCCCAGAGTGGCTTTTAACATTGAACACATAGGGGGGAAAATCGGTGCCTTGAAAAATTGGTCGTAAGTCAAGGTGGTCGTTTAATAGAGGTGGTCGGTCGTAGAGTTTTCACTGTAATTTGATTTACATTCAGTTCAGGTCTGCGTAAATTCATCTGTCAAGGTATGGATGGTAGTAGAAATGTGCAAAATTATCATTGTATGCCTTAAATTCTAATACTTTTGAGTTTATATTAATTGCTACCTCAACAAAACCAAAAAATATCTTACCTGATGCAATGAAAACTAATTTTAATCATGTCAACAAATTGGCTTAAAAAATTTAAAATTATTGTAAATTAAAACAACAAACAAAACTTGTTTGTTAATAATATTTTTCTAGGACAATCATGCTTAACCCTTTCAGTCCCAATGACAATTTGGCATAATCATTTTAGAAATTTTTTTCTGATCGTCTATAGGCATTTATGATATCAAAAAGCACATCATTCGATTCTTCAAACTTTTTTCTATCAGAAAATATTTTTTATTAATCCCAATAGATGTCAGCCCTATTATTATTTTTTAATTATGATCAGAAACATGATGATGCCAAATGGCATCACTGTTACTGAAAGGGTTAACTCTAGTATGAATTTATAAAAATATTTGTCAGTTATTAATACAGTCAAATGGGGTAACTTTGGCCCAAGCAAGGCAAAGTTGCCACTCATTGAGAAAGGCATGCACACTTTTAAAGTGGGTATTTCATGAGAAGTTATTAGCTTGTTCAAAGCTTAAGTCAAAGTTACCACATTTGATGGTATATATAAATATTTTACTTAAATGGTTTAAATTTTAAAATTCATTAGATGCAAGAGTAAAAGAAATGTATTTAACTTACCAACTAAAGCCTGTCGTTCACTATTTCTAAGTTGATGGTGGAAAGATTTACTGATCATTCTTCGTCTTCCTTCTAATTCATGAGCTATAAAAAAAATACTTACGACATTAGTTGAGTTGAATTAACGACATACTAGATCTACACAAGAGCTATTGATAAGACATAATTTAGAACAACAGTCAAGTGAAGAGCCGGCACCAGAAGAAGCACCCAATGCTACTTTTAAATTTATACACCACTTTCGCTCAAATCCGATCATTTTTTTTTTACTTTCCTGGTGCCATCTGCTGAAAAAATTAAATAAAACTTTTAACGAAAATATTTATTTTATTCTGTTGCCATTACTTTCAGAAACTAAATTCATTATTTGAAAAATAATTGACATGTTTCAAGTTGACGTAATTCCGTCCAATCTCCATTCTAGAATTTTATTGTGGGTTTAGGTGATGGATTTCTTTATTGATGGTTCTGTGGATTGCAAATGTGCATATTTAAGCTATTTCCGTGAATTATAACTGTGATGGTTGTTCAAGGCCATCATACTAGAGCTACATATTAGGGTTTACTTTTCGCTTTTTTGCCAAATACGTTGCCAAATTCTTACCTAAACGCGCCAAATGATTATTTTTATTTTATTTTTAAGCTGGTTTGTTGACCGAAGGTCATTGTGCTAAAGCTGTATAATAAGAGTTTGTAGCTATATCTCTTTTCTCGCCAAATTCTTACCAAAAACGCGCCAAATGAGCTAAAAGGTTTTTATATGTTTATGAGGGAAATTACGATGACTTTTATGCGTGCATTTATAGCGTATTTTGTTATTTTAGATTTTTAAGGTAGTATAAGTAACATGATTTTATACTTTATAATGAGCGGAAACAATAACATAACTTTAATATTCTAGAATGGTTTATATGGCGCATATACTTGGATCGATTACAACTTTTTTTTTAATCCGTGCAGAGAACGGGTATTTATTTGCCAGTTTAAAATATTTTGATCATCCTTTCTGCTTCAAGATCTGCCCTGCAGGCCATTCAGAAGGGCAAGTGCCAAATCAGCCATGAAATAATTCTATCCATCAACAAAGTCATCGCAGCCAAGAAAACCTGCACGTTACAGTGGATACCAGCTCACGTTAACATCCTTGGAAATGAAAAAGCTGATGAGCTTGCCAAAGAATCAAGAGCTTGCCCCCAATCATTGAACCTCATAACTCTCGTTGACGCCAATGCAGTTGCCAGCCGTAGACATATCAAAAATAATTTTAAATATTCCATCCTTGCTCTAAATTGTAACCGTACAATATCTTCAATAATAGCCAGACTACGAACAAAACATTTAAAAGGAATGAAAATCTCAACGGAAGGACAAAGAAGCTTCTCCACACACTGCCCAAACTGTCCCCGCAGCATATCTTTGGCTACCCAGCAATTCAAGCCAGGCTCTTCAGGATTGGCTTTGAAGACCCGGAAGTCTCTCTCCGAAGATGCAGAAGAAATAGCGAAAGCTGTCTACGACAGCTTCGGATCCATCTAGTTTTTGCACATATCATGGACACGACAACAACAAAATATTTTGAAACAAGACCTTCATGCAGCACACATAAACAAACACAAACATTTGAAAATTAAACACAAAACTCAATAATTCCATTTTAAATATTTTTCAATATGTTATATTAAGGTACTCACCAGCCATGTATGGGATTTCCAGCAACATGGCCGATACTAAATACACACACTCCAAAAGTTCTAAATTTATGTGCTTGTGGAATGGAATTTGACGTCTTTTCTCTATCTTTTCCTGATCGGCAGTCCTTTCGTGCTGTCTCTGAGGCAGCAAACCCTACGTTAAGATAACAAAAATTCAAGGTGAGGAGTTAAAGGTGAAATCATAAAATACTAAAGCATAAATAATTTCAACAAAAAAAAGCTTCATTGAACTTAAAGATGAATATAACTTTTTTTCCCCCTAAGCCAAATTACTCGCGTTGTATTGAATATTTTTAGAATAGGTTTTATCATATATAAATATAGCTGTCTTACAAGGCCTTAAAACAATGAAATTGATTTGAATATTGTTGTAAAATTATTTATTAAAAATTTGTTAATTAATCAAACCTATTTCAAAAAGTAAGGGCTTAGCGGCTGTGCCCGCCTCATAAGAACAAGATTGTGGGTTCAAGCCCCAGGCTAATGTGAGATATGAATTGGAAAATAGCAGAAAAAATTAAGATAATTTTAAAATGTATAACTAGATATTACAGAAAGAAGTTTCCGAAATACTAGGAAACGTTTCTGAAAATTACACCGTATTTAACTACATCAGGGTGGCCAGTGGATGAAAGGTATTACGTGTTTGACTCATCAGCCCAAGTTTGCGAGTTCGAGCCCGCATGCGATATGTGTGGCACGTAAGATCCCTTGAGTACCCGAGATCTATCAGCAAAATTAAATCTTGGCATACTTTAACATCCACAGAGAAATCAGATTCATTGCAATCTGAGGATCGAAATTGGTAGCGAAAGCCACCTACATTGGGCCACAAAAATGGCTCTCAGTTCTGGGGGATATGCAGAGTCTGCAAAGGCTTGACCACCAATAAAGCAGCCCCTTTGGAGGAGGGGGGGGGATTAAAAATGTGGTATTATGTAAGCCAGCTACATTTTTCATATAAAAAAACTATTTGTAAAAATGTTCAATACTGTCGGAGTAATTTGGCTTAAAAAAATTAATTTTCCCCATTGGATTAATACAGAGAGACTTTGGTTTGAAAACCACTACCATCTCCCTTTAAAATGAGACATTTGAACTCTAGAATTGATTTCATGACACAACATAAATATTTTCCGGCGAAATTGATAATTGTCCATTGATTTGCGGTTGATATGGGTTACCAATTATGATATCCACTTTAGTAGACAATTTTTAAAAATGGAGGTTGTGAGTTGACACTCAAGTTTTTCTATTATGGAACTAATTTAAACCCTACAAACATGGAAACTATGTGAGTAAATACCTGGGCCAGCAGTTCCTTAGCCCTGCCCCCACTCTGAATGTCTAGCAAGGCTGCGTGGGCATCCTTGATGTATCCGTGCCTGAAAGCACACAATCCCAACTGGACGAGGCCTCGGTTGTAGATGATCTAAACAAAGAAAGAAAACGTAAAAGAAAACTTTCAAAAATTGAGCTAAACAGAGTGCTTAGGAGACTCCACTTTGGTTTCTGAAAGTCCACCTCAAGCATACCTTATAAATTTATGCCATGAACAGCTAAACCCAACAAGAGTTATCAGTTATATTAACAATAGTTATTAGTTATATTATTACAACAGTTAACCTGACATATTATACAATGGATTCATTTCAAAATAGTAAATTAACAAGCTTTCTACAATTGCAGGCCAAGCAATCTTAGGCCTGCTGCGCCCATTTCAGCTATTGTGACCAAAGGCTCTTGGGTGCTAGGCATATGTCCAGGTGAAGTAGTTAACCTCACCTTTAGTTAGTTCTCAAGCATGATTGATCCTCAATTTAACAACCACTTAATAGATGAAAAACGAACCTCCCCAATCCATGATTCGATCCCTGGACCTTTGGCATGGCAGCCCAAAGCTCTTCCACTAAGTCACCGGGCCTCAAATGTCCAATTCATATTTTCATAACATCTTTTATAAAATTAACCAATTACCCAGTCATGAACTAAAAAACATTAAGTTTTTTTTTTAAGTAAAGCTCTTACCATAGTTGTAACATCGGCATGCTCGATGTTGACCTGCAGATGAGACATAAGTAGCAAGTCCCTGGCATGGAACCACTTATCATGAAGCGCCAAATGGTAGATCCGGAAGAGCGTCGCCTGTGTCCTAATACGATCGGTCGTGTCCTTAGCACAGATAAACTGACACAGCTTAGTAATGATTTCCATGCTGGTCTCCTCTTCGCCCCTCTCCACTGCTTCGGCAGCCGCTTTCTCCGGGCTCTTGATGACGTCTCGTACGGAACCGTCTAGGTCGCTTACTGGTTTGGAGAAGACCCGAGAGTCGAACTGAAAAAGATGAAAAATTTTAAAAACTAGTTAAAATACTGGTTTAAATAGGTTTTTAATAAAACCTAAAGAATATATGAAATTTTAATACTTGAAAAAACACATATTATTTATTTCAGAAAACATAATACATTAATTTGAAAAATGTAGTTTTCAGTAACCAAACCAATCGGTGATATCTCTCGTATACAACTGAACCTAATGTCTAACCAATGATATATAAATGCCAGATTGAAAACAACCTCCTTATTCGGTTATTAGCTTCTTTTAAAATAAAATTGCATTATTATAAACACCCTTTCAGAGTGCGTGTGAGTTTAGAATGCTTTTAGAGTTATTGTGTTTCTAACGTTTAAATTAAAATTTGAAATGCTGTAAATTGTGCCTGCCCTCCTCAATCTGTACAAAGTTATCAAGAACTGTGTGAATACACTACTTTCAATATACGTCACAATATTCATGAAGGTTTAAAGATCCAGGACACAAAATTCCTCCATATTTGGGAAGTAACTGCGCATAGATAAAAAGATATGGACATTTTATATGGATTGCATAAACATTACTTAAATCTATTTTAATTCTAAGTAAGCCATAAACAAAACATACATTTAAAAATCAATAAACATTTCTTTAAAAATTTAAATAACCCACCTTGTAGTACAGGTGTTCAATGCGACGTAGATAAATACGGCACAGTTCAGAAGGTGTGCCCCTGTCCTCCAAATAACCTTGAAGACGCTCAATGATGCCACACACCACAGTTTCATCTTTCAATCGCTCCACGTATTCAGGAGAGTGAGCATCACAACCCTAGAGGTTAAATTTTAAACAATAACTATTTAGAAAAAAAAAGCAAAAAAACTTGGCGTCATTAATAAGGGTTTCAAAAAGCATTGTATTTATAAATGAAAATTTAAAAGATCTCAAAAAGCATACAACATTTTCGGTCATATTCTAAAGGGCTTTTATATGGACTTTAAGGCATTATTTGGGTGTCTTTTAAAACCAGAAATAAAGAATTTTGAATGAAATTTCTTTCGCTATAAGTTAGATAGAAATAACCTCCAAGTAAATACTTTGACAATTAAATAGGTAGTGATTGAATATTAACTATAATATTATGTAAATAGCTTATCCTACCTATAAAAAAAACTTGCTAGGTTAACAAGCCTTATGAAACAAGCCTTTTCACTTCTCAAACATTTAATAGACAATTTTACAGAAATACCTACTTAACTAGGAAATAAACTAAAAAACTTATTCAAAAGTCAACAAATCTTAAAAACCGCAATTCATTATACCAATAACAGAAAGCTGGTTGAAAATGGTTTAGAATGCGCCTTAATTAATACAAATTCCTAAGCAAAGTTTATTTCCACAGCGAGTTGATGGTGAGTCGACAGCCATTTTAATGTACATCGTAGAACCAGTCAAGTGACGAGCCAACACCTGAGAAGGCAAACAATGCAACTTTTAGGAGCAACATTGTATGCAGCGTCAGGAAGCATATTAAATGTGCACTCCCTCTAGACTGGTAATTATTTTAACTTTTTGGCTGAACAGACCATTTATAGGTCGGCAGTTATTTTGGTAATGCCTGTGCCGGGATCTTACACATACAAGGCAGTGGCACCTTACCCACTGATCTCAACAGAACTCATTACTACAGCAAAATACACTAACATAAAATAAATACCTGAAGCATTTTAGTAAACTCTTCGTCCATTCTCTCTACTACAGTGAGGCAGCAACCCTTTACACGGTAGGGTTGGGTCACTAGCTGTTCACTTTCTTCAATCAAGTGTTCGCCCACAACAATGGATCGATTGTCAATAAGGATATCCAGTAACTGCTTCACGTATTCCAGACACCTTAGATCAGAAAAAGTGTTTAGTTTTTAATCAAAATTATTGATCGGCGTGAGTGGGACACTCATTAAAAAAAAATGCAAAATGAAGAAAGACCACCATGATTGAAAGCAAAGGAAATTATTTAAATAGCCAAAACTAAAGATTTTAGTTTAAATGAACACAAATAAAGATGTTGCTAGAATAAATACCATATGGGACAAAAATAATCACAACTATGTTCAGTCGAAAATTGCAGA
>JAFNEN010001569.1:0-25675 GCA_019343175.1 Oedothorax gibbosus | reverse complement strand
TCCTTTGGGTTCTTTAAAATTTGTTTAAAAAAAAACTAGTAACCTTTTTTAAAAATTGGGTCGGTAATTGACTTGCAAATATTCCCATAGGAATAACATTACGATTTTCAAGAGGGAAAATTTTGGGAAGGGGAGTCCTTTTGGGAAATCCCCTAAGGATTTTTTTGCTTAGCAGAGGTAATGTAAAAAGGGCAGCTCCATTGGACCTTTTAAAGTTAGTCAAGGAAAATTTAATCCAGGGACGACATGAAAATGGCAAATCTTTTGAATAACTTTTTTATTAGTGTTTTTAGTAAAGATTTTAAGAATGTGCATGTTTCAGGGGAAGTAACTGAAGAACTGGATTGTATTGAGTGTGATTTTTCTAAAGAGGAGATTATTCGTCTATTAAAAACTATGAAACCTAAGAAAGCACCTGGCCCTGATGATATGTATCCTAAAATTTTAGTTGAATGTGCAGAAGAGTTGGGGGATGCAATTCTGACTATTTTTAGGTCATCATTTATTTCTCGACAGGTGCCAGCAGATTGGAAATTGGCGAATGTTACTCCATTGTACAAGAAAGGGCCTAAATCTGATCCGGGTAATTACAGACCAGTTAGTCTTACATCTGTTTTAGGTAAAGTTTTTGAAACATTGTTGAAAATGCGTATAATGACTTTTTTGGAAACTAATAATTTGCTTTCAGATAATCAATATGGCTTTAGAAAAGGTAGGTCTTGTACAACTAATCTTTTAAAATTTTATGATACTGTTACAGAAGAGATTGATAAAGGCAATATGGTTGATGTTATTTACATCGATTTCCAAAAGGCTTTTGATAAAGTTCCTCATGAAGCTTTGTTATTTAAGTTGAAAAAATTTGGGTTAGGGACTGCTGTGGTCCGTTGGATTAAAAATTGGTTGACCAATAGAAAACAACGGGTTCACATTAATGGTAAGTACTCTGATTGGAATGAGGTTGTAAGTGGAGTGCCTCAGGGCTCTGTACTAGGACCAATTTTATTTATTATGTTTATTGATGATATCAGCTGGGGGTTGAATAGCAAGTTAAGTATTTTTGCAGATGACTTAAAAGTGACGAGTACAGTAAATTCTGTTGAGCATATTGAGCAGTTACAAAATGATCTTACGAAAATTACTGAATGGGCTTCAAGCTGGGGCATGTCGTTCAGTGTTAACAAATGTCAAACCTTGCATTTGGGTAAAACAATGTTAATCATTCTTATGTTTTACAGGGAGAAAGTATCCATGATTGTGAGTTCGTTAGAGATTTAGGAGTTTTGGTGAGAAATGATTTCAAAATGAGTAAGCAGTGTGTTGAGGCAAGTAAGAAAGCCAATCGAATGTTGGGATATATTAGAAAGAGTATCACTTCTAAATCTAAAGGGATTATTTTGCCATTGTTGGTAAGGCCACATCTGGAATATGCTGTTCAGTTTTGGTCTCCCTTCCTCGGAAAAGATATAGAGTTGCTTGAAAAAGTTCAGCATAGGGCTACAAAAATGATTAAGGGTCTATCTGGTATTGATTATGATAACAGATTAAGATCTTTAAACATGTATTCCCTGGAAAACAGGAGAGCTAGGGGTGATTTAATACAGTTATTCAAGTTCATAAAACAGGGAGACATGGAGGGCTTAGATTTTACTTTAAATAGCCGGACCAGAGGTCATGATCAGAAATTGAATAAATCGAGCTTTAGAAGGGAGGTAAGAAAACATTATTTTTACAATAGAGTTGTCAATGAGTGGAATGCTTTACCAGATTATGTTGTGCATTCGAAGAGAGTAGAAGATTTTAAGAAGAAACTTGACGGACATTGGAAACTGACAATGTATTAGATTTATTTTGGACCAACCTTGCTGGGCCTCTGGCCTGTTGTTGGTCGACAATTTTTGTATTTGTATTTGTATAAAGGGGGTCTGAGAAGTTAGATAGTGACGATAGCGAACCCGAGCTTGGGGGGGGGAGAGAGGGACTCTGACCACATGTGCCTCTAGGGCTGGATTAAACAGCTTGGACTGAAAGGCTAGGCCATAGAGTAAGGAGTGGGATAAAGAGGCTTCTTTCTCATTGGACCCCCATACAATCGCCTTAACATTGGAGTTTCCCATAGACACTAGCGACACCTACGCAAAACGGGAAAGGAATGTGAAGGGGAGGAAGTGAATGGGAGGGAGGAGGAGGAAAAGAGGATAAATAGTGGCGCCATCTGTGTGATTGCAAAATTACTGCCAAGAGCACTGAGCTAAAGTATTCTTTAGCTCAGTGGCCAAGAGGGGAAAAAAAATAGTGACGATAGTGACAGATAGTGACGATAGCGAACCCGAGCTTGGGGGGGAGAGGGACTCTGACCACATGTGCCTCTAGGGCTGGATTAAACAGCTTGGACTGAAAGGCTAGGCCATAGAGTAAGGAGTGGGATAAAGAGGCTTCTTTCTCATTGGACCCCCATACAATCGCCTTAACATTGGAGTTTCCCATAGACACTAGCGACACCTACGCAAAACGGGAAAGGAATGTGAAGGGGAGGAAGTGAATGGGAGGGAGGAGGAGGAAAAGAGGATAAATAGTGGCGCCATCTGTGTGATTGCAAAATTACTGCCAAGAGCACTGAGCTAAAGTATTCTTTAGCTCAGTGGCCAAGAGGGGAAAAAAAATTTCGTGGGGCAGTCAAGATTTGATCCGGGGACTACGGGACAAGAGTCGCATGCTTTACCACTGAACCAGGGAATCTTGTCTGCGGATCACGATCTAAAGTTCAATTTGAGTTTCTCATTATAAACTAGTGATTCTTATAAAAGTCGTCTTTATTAGTTATATTTACTGAAAATGGATAATAAGAGGAGAATAAAAGATATAAAATAAGTTACACAATTATTTTATACTTGCATTTATTTTTTTTACACAATGCAATATTTTTCTTGCATACATAATTGAACTCAATAGAATTTTATCATGAATAAAATTAAGACGCTTATTTTTAAATTTTATTTTTATGATAACTGATAGTGTTACAATTTTTAATTTCTTAACTTTTTATACAAATATAATATTCTTAGTAAAATGCAACGATAAATTAGAAAAAAACTAGTTTCAAAGATAACAATTTTTCATATTTTTTAAAGAGAATACTGAAAACTTAATAATTTTCTAAAATATTATTTAATTAATAAAACAAAAAAATTGAGGTACACCTTTTTATGCGCATCATGTGAATCTATTAACAAAACAAAAAAAACTCTTTTAAATAGATAATGCATGAAGATGAATACAATTATTATTTTACATTGTTAGTTAACGAAACTTTGTTCAGTTATACGTTTGTTCTTTTGTACGTTTTTAAAATTATTTACGGTTTTAAATTGAGTAGGATACGAAGACATTTTACTAACATTTAAAAAGTTTCGTTTTAAAAATTATTGTAATGTTTATTAATCTATTTTTTCATTGAAAGCTAAATTAAAATATAATTATAACTTTTTAAATTTAATTTGTATGTTTTATTAATACCATTTAAAAAAAATATTTTTTATATTTTAAATGAAAAGTTAAATGCACATTTTGTTTTATAAAATATTTTATAAACTACAATATTTTCTGAAATATACATTAAAAATTGTAATTTAAAGATACTTTTATTCAGATATTTTTTAAATAAAATATTGTATTTAACTTATTCACACTTTTACATTCTTTATATTTCTTATCATAAACATCTTTAATAAAAATATTTCGACTGTAATTTTTAAAAAACTTTAAATATTATGCTCTTATTTGTCTTTTTAATAATTTATAAATAATAATGCACACGTTTACTGCACACATAATAATTGACGGTCGAATCATCGCGTTTTTTTTGTCTTCCAAACTCGAATCGAAGTCCCTTCACGTTTCTCCTCACCCGCCCCGCTTCGTAATACCCCCTCAACCCCCCCCCCCCCCTACTTGGCGTGACGTTTCGAAGAGGGGGGAGGTGTGTGTGGAGGGGTGGGTAGGGCCACATTCCAATCCCGTTTTCCGTAGATGGCGCTCACATCTGTCTACAAAACCGGTTGGTGAAACCTCTTCTTACCCTCCTTACTCTATGGGCTAGGCAGTGGCAAGGGTCTTTTGGTGAAGGTTTTAGACGGTTCTGCTGGTGTTGCTTTTTTGCTTTTTTATTTTGCGCGCTCACCGTTGGCTCAATAATATTCCTATGTCTATTGATTATTCAGACGAAAATTTCGCTCTCTTTCTTCTTATGTTTTCTTAATTATCATTTTAGATCTGATAGTAAAATTTATTAAAATTGAGTTTTAAAAGAAACTGAAGTTATAAAGGTTATTCTAAAACAAAACAAAAAATGATTCTAAGAGGCCATTTGGAAGCTGCGAGGCCCGTTTGCTTTGCCTAATTGGTAATCCGGTCTTGTGTGTTTCCTATTATATCGCTAAACTTGTCAATAAATTACTTTTTCACAGTATTGGATACAAGAAAAGTAGCATTGGAGAAGAAATTAAAAAATATATTTCTTAAGCTGAATAAAAATTAGCACTCATAATAAAAAAATAAAAGCAATTGTTTGAAAACTTTAATATCAATAACAAAATTAGTTGGTACTAAAAAAATTTAATTACACAGGAGAATAACAAAGGTGGTTTGCACTAATATTAATAAATAATACAATAATCTAATACAGACAAATAAAAATTATCTAATACAGACAAATAAAAATTATATACATTTTTTTAATAAGAGCAATAACCATATAATCGTGTTTTGTTTTAATTTTTAGTTGGCGCGTTTTTTTAAAAGAAAAGTATTACGTATAATAGCTTTGTCCGTCCAACAGTAAATCACCCACCGTCACACAAAGGAGTATTATAATACGCTGTATTACAGTTATAATTTCACAACCACATAGTTTTTAATTGCATTGTTGACAACATTTATTTATCATCAATAACTTTTCAAATAAAAGATATTACTATAACTAAACAGAATTTTATCTTAGAAAAATATTCGACATAAACTAAGATAAAATCCTCCAAATTATATAAATCACTTTTGTTATGTGTGTTTTTCCACGATTTTTTTATTACTGATTAATCATCTTTTAAGAATTCTTGAAAGTAACTAAATAATATAATAACTATATACTAATACTGTAACTATAATAATAAATAATAATATAATAACTATATACTATATAATAATAATAATATAATAACTATATACTATATACTGTAACTATATACTAACTATCATAACTAATCACATAAAAATATAAGACAACTAAAGGTTGAGCTGTTTTTTAATAAAGACAACATGATAAAGTGATAAATGGAATGAAATTGCCAAAAGGCATACTAAAGAAATAAATCTAAATCAGTGTTGTTTTGTTATTGCTTTTTAAATATCTTTTTGTATGTGTCCATTCAACTAACTAGCTTCTTTTAGTGAACCTTCATTTCTCTCTGCTCAGTGAATGAATACTATGAATGACTAGATAAGGCTGGGGGTGTCTGTACCCTGGGGCCTATGACTACAAGCAGGTGAAAATGGATGGACGTTTTTTAAGCTGACGGTCCAGGAAAGAAATTTCGCTGAAGTGACCAGTCTATTTTTCATTGTGGTGTTTTTATTTGTATTGTTGGTGGGGGTAATTTAGAGACAATAGTTCTTGGGGGTAATTATAATAACTACTTTTGTTGGAGTAAATGTGTTGGAATAACTTTGTGTTGGAGAAAAATCAGATATTCAAATACAGTACTTGTCAGAGGAATTTGTAAAAATATGATTGCTTGAATAATCACTTTTGCAATGAGTTTTCGTATTTAAAAAAAGTGTTAGATGTCAGTAAAAGCAGGTTCCGGTCTTTGTGTTGAATAAAAACATATATTGAAGTACTGTACTTGTCAGAGGAATTTGTAAAAATATGATTACTTGAATAATCGCTTTTGGCAATGAGTTTTGGCATAAAAAAAATTAGATGTCAGGAGGAGCAGGTTCTGGTCTTTATGTTGGAAAAAAACCATATATTGGAGTACAGCATTTGTCAAAGGGAATTGTAAATGTATGATTATTTGAATAATCACTTTTGGCAATGAGTTATTGTATTTAAAAAAAAGTGTTAGATGTCAGTAGAAGCAGGTTCCGGTCTTTGTGTTGAAGAAAAAACATATATAGAAGTACAGTACTTGTCAGGGGAATTTGTAAAAATATGGTTACCTGAATAATCACTTTTATCAATGAGTTTTCGTATTTAAAAAGTGTTAGATGTCAGTAGAAGCCAATGAGCTAGAAGAAAAGGTGGAGTGAGGTGTGTGATCCACTGAACACGGCGGCAAACGAGCCGTTCCAAGAACGAAACGCGGAGGAATACACAGCACTGCAGAAGAAGCGAACCGGGCAGAAAATCTAGAAACTTCGCCATTTCGCTGCGTTTTTGCCATGAGGTATGCTTTGTTTTGTATTTCTTATATATATATTTAACTATTTGTCTGGAGTTCATCAAATTGTATTATTTGAATGAATGCTAAGGATATATATTCATTGTATTATTATAATTAAATAATATTTCTGTTGTATTAAATTGTAAAACCTAGAAACTTTCCCATTTCGCTTCGTTTTCGCCATGAGGTCAGTGGCGGATCCACGGGGGAAAGGGGGAAATCCCCCCCCCCAAAATCTTAAAATTCGTACTAGATAAAATCGACTTGTAAAGAAATTTTTTTATTTTTTACAAATATTTATATTTTTCTACAACTCCTTGCATTCTCATCTTAGAACTAGAACATGGAAAAAAATATTACGGCTCGGGTGCTTTGGGGGAACAGGTTATTACGCAATGTTAAAAAAAAGAAATAAAAACTATCCCTTCCCCCCCCCCCCCCCTTGGGATTTATTTTTAAGCCAATCGCAATTTTGGCGGGAATAAGATTTTAGATACATTTTTTATGGCGACGGCTATCCTCTCGAATAGAAAGGAAGTATAAAAAAAAACATAGAAATAAAATATTGACAGACATATTTGAATTCGTTTTCAAGTATAATAGTGCAATTTGTTCGTTAATAAATCATAGAAATTCCACTATGACTATTTTTTTAATTTCATTTTTAGGGTTTTTATTTTGCTTAATACAAGTGAAATAAGTGTACTATAAGTTAGGAGTTTTTCGCGCTTTTTTTCTATCGCAATTTCTACTGTAAAGTATCTGTAGTGAGTATGAATATGAGTATGTTTATTGTTACGCGTCAGACACAAATTAATGTAGTCAATTTAAAATTTTGTCAACAATAAAAATTTTCCAAAGAGCCCTAATATTAATAATATATGTTTTGACTATAAAGGTATAAAGACGGTTAACCGAAACCTTAAAGTTATTGCATACTGAAGGGGCTGGGGAGCCCAGTCGGTTAAGGCATTCGCCTTGTATGCAGAAGGTCCCAGGTTCGGGTCCGGACATCGCCAAAATAACTGCCGACCTATAAACGGCCCGTGCAGCCAAAAATGTATGACGAATAATACCCCGTGTAGAGGAAGTACACGTTAAATCTGCTCCAAAGTCCCGACGCTTCTTAC
The DNA here is from genome assembly GCA_019343175.1 of Oedothorax gibbosus. Taxonomy (NCBI): domain Eukaryota; kingdom Metazoa; phylum Arthropoda; class Arachnida; order Araneae; family Linyphiidae; genus Oedothorax; species Oedothorax gibbosus. The sequence continues at coordinate 18,105 of JAFNEN010001569.1, read as the reverse complement.
GATGTCTACCTTAACGGTTGCGTTGGGTGCCTACTCAGATGTCGGCTCCGTCACCTGACTGTGGTTCTAAATTATGACGTCGGTCGCCAATAGCGCTCGTGTGGCTCTAGTGCGACGATATTTCAAACTAAACTAAACTATAGTATACTTAAAAAGCAAACTACCGATGACGAACGGTGGAGCCAACGTGACCAATATTATGAATTTCATTTAAAAATCGTTCTAAAAAAATGTCTAAACATTTGCAGCTGGCGTAATAAATCTTACGGCTTTTGTATAACACTTTTATTTTGTGTTTTTTTTAAGCTTGTGTTTTGAAGAAAACGGAAAAACGCGTTGAATCGGTTACAATAAGAAAACGGCAAGTCTGAAAAAATATCGTGTGGCGTCGATTTTTTTTTATTTGTACTGTTTTTTTTATGAGTTGCTTGTTTCGTGCGAACAAGATTTTGATTTTTTTACTTGGATTTTTTAAACTGATAACCAAAGAGACCATATTACGGGTGGTTGTTTTTTTCTTTTGGAATAAATGTGGCGTCTAAGCAAGTGACTCAATGCTTCAATCGGAGTTTTTCGCGCCTTTTTGTCTCGTATGTCTCAATTACATTTATAGGATCAAAATAGATGTCATACGAGTAAGAATAAGAAGAATAGTTTTTAGGTTTTTTCATCTAATCAATGAGTAAGTTCCAATTTATAATATTTTCTGATATTTCCTGTACTCAATGATATTAAAATGATTAACGAGATAATGATATAATGCACCAATTTGTTGCACGATTAACATTTATTTCATTGAGATGTATTATGTATTTAATATTAATAATAAGCTTTCTGTTTTCATTACATTTTAATTGCTGTTTAAAATTTAAGTACATGTTTTATAAAAACTAGCTACTATTTTTATATATTTTAATGACATAAATGATTAGGGTTATGTTGAATTATCGTCGCACTAGAGCTATAGGAGGGCTATTGGCGACTGGTTGCCATAGTTGTAGTAACTATTTAAAATGGATACATAAACTTCCTATGCAAATCAAGAAGGTTTTTTTTAAATTTAGATAGAATATTGAGATTATTATTTTAATAATTACTATTTAATTAAATGTGTTCATTAACTACCAGTATAGTTAAATAATTAAGTTTTGAAATATGTTAAATATACTACTGTTTTTATAAACTAAATAAATGTTAAAATTATTTATACACAAATCATTTTATAATTAAATTTAATATTAGAAGCTTGTCGTTTAATTTCTGTACAACAAATCAAGTGATTTAAATTATCTAAGTAGTTAAATTTTAAATAAAAACATTCTATAATTAAATTTTTCTTAATTGTTACCCTTAATGGGGTTGTTTCACGGAGGATCTGGCAATTGCTCTGCGGTTTTGTTTTCGTGTCTCTCAAATTACTTTTGTTGCTATTCGAAATTGAGATTTCTAAGTTTTGTTATTTTTTTAAATTACAACTTCTTGCTGTACTGTTGGTTGTTTTAATCATTTGTCAAGGAAATCTTGCATTGAAAGGAGTTGGAATTTAAAAAAATTAACAACTAAAATATTCTCTTCGGAAACTCACTATTTGTCTTGAGTTCATCAAATTGTATTATTTGCATTATAGCTAAGGATATATATTCATTGTATTATTATAATTAAATAATATTTCTGTTGTATTAAATTGTATAAATATGACTAAAAGATGCAAGTTTGCGAAGAAAAATGGTTTGAAATCGGGTTATTCAGCATTTTGTTATGATTTAATTTTTTGTAATAAATTTATGTACAAATATTTATTTATATTAACATGTAACACAACTCAGTTATTTGTAAATAAAATGATTTGCTTATAAATTTTTAAATTATATTTATAAATAATTTGTCAGAGTGCTTATAATTTGATTCTAATCGTATGTGTTCGAATTTGCAGCCAAAAATTCAACTTGTTATTTGTTGCAAAAACGTTATTGTACTAATAACTTATTCATGTCTGTTTCAGTTAAGATAACTGCTAAATGGTTATATCGTGTTGTGCATATGAATGCACTAACAGGTGGGGGAAGTTAAAAGAAGATGGAACCAAACTTAAATTTCATCTGTGAGTACATAATGTGTTTGTTTTTATGCATTTGGATTTAATCATATTATATTAGTATAAAAAAATCATTGTTTTGCATATAAGTTTTTAAAGTACATACAATATAAGTTTTAAACATTGTTATATAAATTTTTGCATGAGATTAAAAATCGCTCTTCAAACTTTTTATTGAAACAGTGTAAATGACTACTTTTATGTATTCATTCCAATCTATTAACATCCATATATGATTTATTTAAAATATAAATTGTTATGTTTATTCCTGAATTCGATAATAGTTTTGTTTTAAACAATTTTTGTAGTATTTAGGGATGAAGTCTTAAATTTACAAAAGGTAATGATCTGGACACCTATGGTATATTTGAATTTAGGAAAGTTGGAGGGGGAGACTGGCCTGTTCAAAATTAATATGGCACAATTTTGAAGGGACGGTTTAGGATAGCATCTCGTAAGCCACCTTTACATAAGACAACTCTCTTGTTATAGGTTCCCTTTCCGGAAACCAGATCTTCTTAAAAAGTGGATTGTGGCAGTTAAAAGAGAATCGTGGAAGCCGTCCAAATCAAGGGCTCTATGCGGGGACCACTTCGCTGAAACTGCATATAAAACTTCAACTCGCCGATATTTAAAAGATGATGCTGTTCCTTCTATCTTCAGTTTACCAAGTCATCTTCAAAAACCAAAACGAGAGCGTGCACTTCCTATTCGACATCCCTTACCTGTGAGTATATTGCACTGCACTTTTAATTTAGATTTATGTACAGTTCCCCAATGTCCACGTAAACCAGTCTCAAACAGCATCACAAAATAGACATATTTTCAGTGATTTTAAGTTTAGTAAAACCTAATACTGGTTGGATTTTAAATTGGCATGCCATTAGTTTTTAAATGGATCATTACAATCCTAGAGTACCTGGTAGTGGTGTACATGGTTTTATTATAGAGATTTTATTTATTATTATTTATTGTAGAATTAACTTAATGTTAAGGCTGTAGCTTCATGTTCATTTAAACATTAGCAGGGTTCATACTCCACCTGAAAATCCTGAGAATAATTTTAGTGGATTTGAAGGATCCAGTTTTAAAAAAATTGAGGTTTTGCATTCCTTTTTGTTTAGAAATTATCAGTTAATTTTTTATATTATGCCCGTCTTAGTTTCACATTTTTTATTTGTTGATCTTCGATTTTTTTGTTGTTGTACTTTTAATTTCATGATATACATTGTCGCTATAAGTACTTTTATGTTTGTTATATCCTGAATTTATGGTATTGTATTCTAACTCCTTAAAACTCCTGAATTTCACTTTTTAAAAATTGAGTATGAACCTTGCGCATTAGTCAAAAGTATCAACCTAAACATTTTTTTTTTAAATTTTTGTTTTAGGTGGTACCCAAAAAGTTTAAATCTAAGATACTTCAAGTAGATGTCAATTAATTAGATTTAGCTACAGCTGCTATTGATGACCTTGCTACAATCGCTTTAGCTCAAGGTAATATCAATTCTAGTGATCCACCTCGCCTAAGCACAGAAGATAGCTTTGATCCTAGTGGCTCGCCTCTCACTTACCAGCCCAAAACGTCAGCTGCTGCCTACAGCCCAACAAAAGCCAAGCTGCGAAGAAAGATTAAACTTCTTCAACAAAAGCTTAGGCGACGAAACAAAAAAATAGTCAATTTAAATTCAATGCTGGCTGTGGCACAAAAAATTTGTGATATGGTCCAGTGACACATCAGACTTGCTGAAAGACACATTTGGAGAGGTGCCATTCGATATACTTGTTCATCAAGTACAAAATAACAAGAGGAAGCCCAAAGGTAGAAGGTACACTGCATCTATGAAAGAATTTGCTTTGACTTTGTACTTTTATTCCCCACGTTCCTACAACTTCTTAAGAAAGAAAATGAGCCTTCCACATCCAGCCATGTTGAGAACATGGGTTAGTACAGCAAACTGCTTTCCAGGATTTTTGGATGAATCGCATGCTTACATCAAAAGCATAGCTGAACAACAAGAAACGGCTCTTGACTGTGCTTTGATTATAGATTCTATGTCCATTCGAAAACAAATTCTTTGGGACAAAAGTAGAAGTAAATATGCAGGTTACGTTGAATGTGCCGGAATAGTCGAAGGATCAGAGCCAAGTGTAGCTTCTGAGGCCTTAGTATTTCTTCTGGTATCCATGTCTATGAAATTTAAAGTGCCAATTGCCTACTTTTTTGTTGACAAGATCAATTCCGCAGTTTTATCCCAACTCATTAATGTCTGTTTGAGTAAGTTACATGATCTCAATGTTAATATTTTGTCCATTACAGCTGATGGCATAGCCAGCAATGTCCGGTGTTTTCAATTATTAGGTTGTAATATTACTGGTTGTACTTCTTCGGACGACTTTGTCACATATTTTTCACATCCCGTGTCTTGTTTACCTGTCTATGTAATTTTTGACCCTTGCCATATGCTCAAATTAGCTAGAAATCTTTTGGCTGAAAAGCAATTGATAACCTCTCAAAAAGGGAATATAAGTTGGTTTTATATTACAGCTTTAGAAAAACTACAAAGTGATATTGAATTCAAATTTGCAAATAACTTAAGTGGTGCTCATATTAATTATAAAAATAAAATTATGAATGTTTCTTTAGCTGCACAAACCTTAAGTAGTGGTACAGCAGATGCTATACAATATTTAATGAATTTAAAGCAAACATCATTTCTTGGTGCGGAAGCGACAATAGAATTTATAAGAATTATAGATAGGATTTTCGACCTTTTAAATTCAAGAAACCCTTTTGGTAAAGGTTATAAATCTCCCCTAACTCTTGCCAATCAAACTTGGTGGGAAGGTATATTTGCTGAAACTATCGATTACTTACTTTCTTTTAAAATTGAACAAAGTTGATGTTTTGAAAACCCGTCGAAAAATGTTTGCTTTGGGATTCATTATAAGTATCAAATCTATTTCTGCTTTAACTAAAGCATTGTTAGAAAAAGCAGAACACCCGTTAAAATATGTTTTAACTTATAAAGTGTCTCAAGACCATATTGAATTGTTCTTTAATAGCACTATATTATATATGTGGTTATACTGTTAAGAGTATTTTGAAACAGTTGACCTGTCAATCTTGTGTGAATATGTTGTTGTATAGTAAAGGAGATCATGCTTACAGTTCATTGAATGTGAAAGATCCTAAATCTTTCACTTTTTTGTTTCTAGAGGAGGGCTGAAGAATTGCTCGATGACAGTATTCAAAATAATTTCAGTATCAGAACAAGCCTTAAGGCTCATAATGTTGAAGGAAAAACCTGGAAATTGCGACAACTTAAATTTTAAGTTGAAAATCATTATTAATGAATATATGATGAATCAAAATATAAAATTTCACCATCCTATTGAAAATGAAATTGTTTTTGAAGACTTGCATGAATCGCAAATGGCAAAACAAATTATTGACAGATATCTCAGATTACGTCTAAAACTTTATGGAAGTAACTTGACCTTAAAAGATATACATCAAAATAGTGCAACTAAACGACAGAAGTTGACAAAATTAATTCTTTTTCAAAATGTTTAATAAATAATCTATTAACCTACGATTGTATTTAACCTATGTTCAAATACCTATTTTTAAAGAAATTCAATATAATTATTTTATTCTTTAACTTTATAGCCCAATTATTCTAGTTGCCAAAACTGTAAGAAAATTAAGTTTAGGTCATCTAGAAAAGAAGTTATGATTATTTTAATAATTCACAAAAGTAGTTGAATTCAACCGGAAGTCTTATTTCGAAACCGAAGCTAACTTTTTAATTTCTTATATTTAATTCGTAATTGTTTTTTAAATTTTGATTTAGAAGTCGTTATAGCAAGTCAGCATTTGCGATTCATGCAAGTCTTCAAAACAAATTTCATTTTCAATTTAAGTTTCTTCTTTATCAAGTTTTGCTTTAGTAATCTGGCAATATAAATGATTGATTGGTTACTTTTTTAGAACACGTTTGTTTGCAGAGTAGAAATTTCAGAACACATTTCTGAGAAATGTAAATTTTGCTTTACAAACCGTCACTCAAAACATGATTTAACAAAAAGTTTTATAGATATCTTCAAAAAAAATGCCAGCATATTCAGCAAACTGTTTTACAGGCAATGAACTAGAATCGTACGGTTTTATATGTAATTTCATTTTTATAGCTGGTTTTTTAAAGTAACAATTCATAAAAAATGCAATTTTTAACGAAAACCTTGAGGATTGCGTTTCATCGAGCAATAACTTTTCCCCTTTTCAATATATCTCTTAACTTCACTGACTTTGTAAAGAAGCTTATTTGAAGTGTTTATGTAATTTTTATGTATATTTTACACTGGAGGAATAAACGGAATCGTTTTCAAATTCTTATGCCATTCTTTTACAGAATATTTCATTGCTTAATTTGTTTTAATGGATTTGATAAATACAGGTATATCTTGCATAATTCACATTTTCAGATTAATAACAACTTTATAATGCATTTCTCTCCTGATGCATACTTATTTTTTTTTAAAAGTAAGCTTGCTATATTTCTTTTAAATTAGTAAAATATCAGTAAAATTTTAATAGGAAAGCATTTTTGCAATTTTGTTTAATATTTAATTGCGACAAGAAAATTGGAAAAAAAATTTGGAAAATTTCATTTCAACTTTAAAGGCATTACTGACTTTGTAAAGAAGCTTGTTGAAGTTTCTATATTATTATTTGATGTAGATTTGGATAACTTTTCCCCTTTTCAATATATCTTAACTTTACTGACTTTGTAAAGAAGCTTGTTTGAAGTTTCTATGTAATTTTTATGTATATTTTTATTAACTCTGGAAGAATAAACTATATTGTTTTCAATTTCTTATGTCATTCCTTTACAAAATATTTCAGTGTTTATTTTTTAATTGATTTGATAAATACATATATCCTTTGCATAATTTACATTCTCAAATTAAAAACAACTTTAGAATGCATTTCTCTCCTACTTCATACTTATTTTTTAAAAAATAAGCTTGCTATCCCTAGTAGCATTAGTTCTCGATATTTGCTCGATCGATCATCGAAAAGTGCTCGGCTTTCTCGAAAACCCACCGGTGCTCGGATTCTCTAACCCAAAAGTGCACGGATCGATAACGCCAATCGATGTAAAATACTTATCGGAAGAAGTGATCGATTCGTTATCGCGGAAGAGGGAATTTCGAAACTGGGAACATGGCAACATTAACATTTCTTAGCTTGTTATTCTTATTTCTTATTTTCTCAGTCGCATTAGGCTACTTGCTACTCGGTTGACTTTTTTCAGCATTTTAAATTTGCGTTATTTGCATTTTGCGAAGATAATTTTCTTTTTTTAGGAGCAGTATCTTGTAAGTGTTTTTTAATATATTCTTTTAATTATAGATTGTAAATAATAATTTTGCAAAAATTACAATTCTTAATGTGCGCCGTAAGCCTAACATGATCGTGGTCACACGGCATGTGTTTTTTTAAATGCGCAACATTCTGTGTTAGGTATATATTATAATATATTTATTGTTTTAACTAAGATAATAATTGTGTGAGAATTTTTTTTTTTAACATAAGGTAGACCCCTCGTGGTCGCACGGCGTGTTTTTTTAAAGAAGCATGCTCAAATTCTTCTCGTGAGTATTAAATACTGTGTTCGAAATTAATAGTATAATAAATATATGCTTTTACTTAAAGGATATAATTATTTTGAAATAATTAGTTGCAATATATGTGCTTCTGATCTAAAATCCAGCAAGAAATAAAGTTTACCATGATTGCATTATGTAACAAATACACCTTATTGTTATTTTTAACTCCTATTTGAGTTCTTTATTCCATTTTAAACTAGTTAGTTTCACATATGTTATAGATTCTTGTAGGAAATACTAAAAAACCTGGAGTTGACCCAAAAGTGGTGTCTTTTTGGAAAAAAGTGTCTGAAAAATGATTAGCTTTCAATTAAATTTCAACAACTTTTTCTTGCTTATTGTCTACTAGGGCTTGACCGATGCCCTAGTGTACCTTAGTGTTTAATAATTTTTTTTAATGGAACCTAAATCTAACTAAAAGCGCAAATCCTAAAATTGGAATCGCAGAAGTTTAACTGACCGAATCTTGCCAGTTTAGATTTTTTCGATTGGCTTCAGAAATCGTCCGATTTAAGTTTTGAATACTATCGGTAAGCAATCTGCGTTGGTCAAGTCATTAGGGAACTTTCGCATAGCGTTAAGGGGAAACCGTAACGCTAACACTAACCTTATTTTGTGTTTATTACGCATGCGCGAAGAATAAGCGATGCCTTGCAAAAATGCCTTGTTGCATAGCGTTAGCGTCTAACGTAAACCTTATCCTTATCTACGTAGAAATCGTAACCTCGACTTAAAATTAAGAGACAATTGATGGTTTTGTTAAAGCTTTTTAATGCAGGCCTCTAATGGAAGTTGGCAGGCAAAAAATAAAGGTTATCAAACATATAAGTAAACAACAAAGTTTTAGCGATCTTACGATAGTTGCAGACTATTTTTAACTAAATGGTAACTTAATAATTAACTTAACATATTAATTTTTCAAATATAGATTCTTCTGTGGAATAAAAAAAAAATTGTTGCAGTTATTGCCATGCAATTTAGCTCTTTTGGGGTCCCTTTGTAAAAAAAAACTGGTTACAATACTAATTGATTGTATAATATATTGTTGACACACACATTTCACAAGAAATAAAAGCTGTCATACCATGCATGAGATTTAAAAAGACACATAAATTTAGTTTTCATGTATTTTGGGAAAGAAAATGTCAATAAAATGTTTAACCTAAAAATTTGTAACACAAAATTGCAGATTTTATTGGCATCTTTATATATTTTCCAGTGGACAGTCTGAAATAATGTGTGTGGGTGGGTTAAAAAAATAATAAAACATGAAAGTGTGACACTCAGCCATAGATAGAACTAACTCATCTTGTAGATTTGAATGCAGTCAAAAACAGTTCCATAAATATCAATGTTCACTGTTCAGGTGCATTTTGTGAATATGCTATTTTGCTTAATGATAATGGTGAATCCAAAAATACTGTTTCTGATTTAAAAGTTAAATTCTAAGCTAAAGTTAGCCACCACACATATTCTTTAAAAGCTCTCTGTATGTTAAATATAGTAATAAAAGATGGGGGGGGGGGGAATTTTCAAAGGGTTTAGGGTCCTGGTTTGATTTTTGCTTGTCGACCATCCAAGACAGTACTATGGGGGGAGGGGGGTACTTAAGTTAATAAAAATAATCAAACATGAAAGTGTGACACTTATCCATATACATAACTCATCTTGTTGAGTTGATGGCAGTCAAGAACAGTTCCATAAAAATTATTTGTTAGGTGCATTTTGTGAATATGTTAATTTGCTTAATGATAACGGTGAATTCAAAAATACAGTTTCTGATTTAAAAGTTAAATTCTAAGCTAAAGTTTGTAACTTTATATATATTCTTTAAAAGCTCTCTCTATGTTAAATACACAAATACAATAATACAAGATGAGGGGAAATTTTTAAAAGGGTTAAGGTTCTGGTTAGTTTTTTGCTTCCCGTCGACCATCTGAGGCAGTACTATGGGGGGGGGGGGGGGGTCCTCAAGTTAAAAAAAATATACATGAAAGTGTGACTCATCCATAGATAGAACTCATCTAGTAGAATTAATTGCAGTCAAGAATAGTTCCATTAAAATTATTTGCCAGGTGCATTTTGTGAATGTTATTTTGCTTAACGATAACTGTAGATCCAAATATACAGTTTCTGGTTTAAGAATGAAATTCTAAGCTAAAGTTTGCAACTTTATATATTCTTTAAAAGCTCTCTGTATGTTAAATACAATACAATAATAAAAGATGAGGGGAAATTTTTCTACAGGTTTAGGGACCTTGTTGGCTTTTTTGCTTCTTGTCGACCATCTGAGGCAGTACTATGGGGGGGGGGGGGATCCTCAAGTTTAAAATAATAACTAAACCCGAAAGTGTGACTCATCCATAGATAGAAATCATCCAGTAGAATTGCAGTCAAGAACAGTTCTATTAAAATTATTTGCCAGGTGCATTTTGTGAATTTGTTATTTTGCTTAATGATAACGGTGAATCCAAAAATACAGTTTCTGATTTAAAAGTTAAATTCTAAGCTAAAGTTGGCCACCACACATATTCTTTAAAAGCTCTCTGTATGTTAAATATAGTAATAAAAGATTAGGGGGAAATTTTCAAAGGGTTTAGGGTTTTGGTTTGATTTTTGCTTGTCGACCATCTGAGACAGGACTATGGGAGGGGAGGGGTACTCAAGTTAATAAAAATAATCAAACATGAAAGTGAGACACTTATCCATATGCATAACTCATCTTGTAGAGTTGATGGCAGTCAAGAACAGTTCCATAAAAATTATTTGTTAGGTGCATTTTGTGAATTTGCTATTTGGCTTAATAATAACGGTGAATCCAAAAATTACATTCTAAGCTACAGTTGGCAACTTGATATATTTTTGAAACGCTCTGTGTATTTTAAATACTAATATAGTGGATAAAACAATGAGAAAATATTTTCAAAGGGTTTTAGCCTTGTTTTATTTTTTTACTGTTACTCGACTATCTAAGGCAGTATCTAAGAGGGCTTGGGGTCTCAAGTTTAAACAAATCTCTATAACATGAAAGTATGACACATCACTAGATAGAACTTGCTTTTTAAAATTGATTGTAGTCACTGAAAGTTCAATAAAAAAATATTTATCATGTGTATTTTGTGAATGTTGTTTTGCTTAATCATAACAAGGAATGCCAAAATAAGTTTATGCTCTAAAATTTTTATTAAAAGCTAAATTTGAGCATCTTTATACTTTCTTTAAAAGCTCTCTGCATACAAAATGAAAATCTAGGATACAAAATGGATAAAAAATAAAGTATTTTTGCACAGTGTTTTCCTTCACTTGGCTATTTGAAAAATGGTACTTGGGTGTCCCATGCTTAAAGTACTATTAAACCATGGAAGTGCAACACATTCCTAGACAAAACTGAGCTTGAAAAATTCATAATAGTCAAAATTAAAAATTATTTACTTAATTTTAATCAGTTTCATAAAAACATTTACTTTCAAGTGTTTTTAGTTGGAAGTGCTATTTTGATCAATTAACGAGACCATCTATAAATCGATTTCTGTTCCGAAATTTCAATTTTTAGCTAAATTTGAACTATTTATAAATTTTTATATTCCTCTTTGAACACGTTTGAATAATTTTAAAATTAACAAACATGAATGAAAGTGTAGGTTGATTTTTAAGTAATGAGCATTCAACCCTGTAAGATTCGTGGTAGTACTACAATTAAAAAAGGAATTTTGTAAATTTGAAAGTAAATAAATATACCCCAAACTGGAAGTAATCAACTTTTTGAATCATAAATAAAATAAAAAAACTTTTTACAGAAAAATAACGGGTAGTATTCAAAAATATGCACACGGAGTAATACCATTTTTATTACGATTCGAAGCGTTTTACGGTTTTTGAACTTTTTTAAGCAAAACTTTTGAAATGTTTATCTTTCACATTTTCGATTATTATATTTGTGATTTCAAATATAAAATGTTTTGAATTATAATGCGAAAGTCTTTTTTTTTTTTGTCTCGTTACTTTTCAAAACAAACCGAGACTCAACGCCATAACCAAAAATACAACAACTAACAAGACATGTGACTTTAACGTTTACGGTTAGAGGATAGCGTTAGGCGTTACGCTAAATTTCCGAAATAAGGGAAGCGATTCCCTTAACCTTATCTCTACGCGCACGCTGATTGGTCGAGAGGTTAAGGTTTGGGTTAGCGTTAGCGTTACGGTTCACCGAACCGTATGCAAAATCTCTCTATTCACACACATTGGTTTTTAGTATCTTGATACTCGCAAGCTGAAGACCTATTTTTACAGAACTATTCCACCATTTGGTGAATGAAAAGTTTTGTAAAAATAAGGTTTTTAGCTTGAAAGTCTTGTTTGCATCCTGAAAATTGCATATAGTTTCAGAACATAACCACTGTTAAATTTTTTTGGTTAAAATTAACTGGTTACCAACACTCACATTCCAGATAAAGTGGTATAATGTTTTAGTTTAAAATTTCAATGTCAGAGTTTACAATAAAAAAAGCCTTTAGCATGATATATTGTTGCAAATTTTAACATTTTATGCTTATTTCCGTTTGCAAACTTGGGTAATATATCATAATATAAGAATGCTGGATTGGGAAATTTCATTGTTTGTGCTTCTCTCAAGCATACAACTATTATAGGTTCAAATCTGAAATCTGAGCATTTTAGCCATCGCATTTTATCTCATCCCATATCATAACTTGTTTTCCTTTTTAGTTGATATTGTCTTTTGTTCTTTGGTTTCGATGTCTGTTTTTAAATGTTATGTGTAAATTTTATAAATAACTTTAATCTTTTTATTAAAATAACCTTAGATGTCTAATCATTTTTATAGGCAAGGCTCCCAACAAGTCCTAGTTAAAAGTAACCTTTTTTTCTTTAGTCACTTAACTTTTCTCCAAAACTAGTCACTAAAATTACTATTTTTTTTATTCTACACCATTTAACCATTCATTCATAAATCCTGACCATATTGAGATATATTTAGATATTTTAAAAATATAAATAGAATAAAAATTATGTTTCATTGAATAGTTTCAAATCACCTTAACAAGGAAATTTTGAAGTACTGTTTAAGAGACTGTTGTGATCGTTTTTTAATTCTTGTTTGTACTGGTGGATGCTTTCAAGCAAATCCTAATTTTCAATCCTTATTTGACTATATTTTTTTTAGGATTATTATATAATGAGCAGTAGCGATAGTGAAATCGAGGTACCCAAAAATCCTGAAAGGTAATGCAAAATTTTCTTTTTTTTAGCAATAACTTTCAAGATGTCAGAAAGACATAAGAGGAGAAAGACCAAAGCTTTGGTAGATAAACATATGCTTGACTTGCAAGAAGCCTCCGAACCTAGCACAGAAAGCAGTTCACATGAATGAATTCGATGTGGATGAGGCCGCTAATTTTTTGGATGTTAGCGAGGAGTTTTCCTCAAGTGATACTGATGGGGAATTACCAGTCCCTAACTTCATCAGGGAAAATGTTGAGCTAGGGCAACAATTGAGGGATTGTTTTATAAAGCATCGAGTCACCCATTCATGTATTGATGATGTACTGCAGATATTAAGAGGACTCCATTCAGAATTTCACATCTTGAAAATCGTAATGTTATTCCTATGGAGAATATTCGCAAGTCAATTACCGCCACAATTTTAATAAAAGGTCACTAGTTTTTTGTATCATTGTAAAGAACGAAAGGAGTAGATTTCATAACAGTAATTTGTTTTGTGAAAATCACATATTTAGTATTTTTAATAATTTTTTGAAGTTTGTAAAAAATTGAGTGCTCGTTAAGTTCTAACTTTAACGTAACACAACTCTCTAACGAATAAAGATAGAGCAATAATTCTTTCACTCGTAAACAGAATATACTTTTCCACATCGATTTAAATTGTTATAAAAATTTTAATGTAAATATTTATATTTTTTAGAAATTTTCAACGAAAAGTTACACAGAAATGAAATGTACATTTACAGCAACCCTATGACCTAATGACGCTGTTATCTGTCGCTCTGCAGGGGTCAATTAGCGTGGTGTGGCTGGCCCCTGATTCTAAGAAAGGGGGAACTTCTCCCGGGGCTTAGTTTGGCTGTGGAGTGTAACATCTGGTTTTTGGGGAAGGGATCTTCTTACAGGTCTAGATTTTTGCATTTTGTCAATGAGTTCGGCTGGGTTTTATGAAAGGACTTCTGAAGAAACGCATTCGGCGGCTGGAATTTCGAGAAGATAAACTGTGATTTGGTCAATAGGGGAATTTCATAGTAGTATTTATATACCAAACAGGACATAGGTTTAGTGCTTCTTGGACAAAGCTATTATACGTAATACCTTTCTTATAAACAAAACGCGCAAACTAAAACAAAACTCGATTATACGGGTTATTGTTTTTAATAAAAAAAACTTTATATAATTTTTATTTGTCTGTATTACATTATTGTATTATTTATTAATATTAGTGCAAACCTTACTTGTTATTCTCCTGGGTAATTACATTTTTGTTTTTCGGGTACCAACTAATTTGTTATCGATATTAAAGTTTTCAAACAATTACTTTTATGTTTTTTTTTTATGAATGCTAATTTTTTATTTAGCGTAAGAAAAATATGTTTCGCTTTGTCGCCAATACTACTTTTCTTGTATTCAATATTGGGGAAAAGTAATTTTTTTGATAAGTTTAGCAATATAATAGGAAACACACAAGGCCGGATTACCAATTAGGCCAAGCAAACGGGCCTTGCAGCTTCCAAGTGGCCCCTTAGAATCATTTTTCTTTTGTTTTAGAATAACCTTTAACTTCAAGGTTTTTTCAAAACTCAATTTTAATAAAAATTACTTTTAATTCAAAAATGATAATTAAGAAAAAAATAAGAAGAGAGCGAAATTTTCGTCTGAATAACCAATAGACATCGGAATATTTTCACATGCCCCTCCCCACTGCACTAGTATTGTTCTTTGATGTATTTTATGGCATTCTAATTAATTCGACACATTATCTTTAAAAATTGTATGCATATTAGAAAAAATAGTTCATGGCTGCATAAGAATATGGACATTTTAATTTTTTTTTGGCCCCGATGCTGAAAGTAACTTCTGTATCCGTTGAGCGAAGACATTTTTAAATAACCTATTAATTAGGGTTATCCTTATAGACTTGGTGTTGCCTTGTGATATATTTTTTTTGTATTGGTTTATAAAGTTTTTAATGTTACTTTTCACAAATTTTGTGAGGATATGAGATTTCCATTGTGTTGGATTTTCGGGCCTCTGATCCAATACGGTGTCATACACTATCATAACATTAAATGTATATTCATTATGGAAATTAGATTTAAAGACATATGACAATTAGTCCTACTTTTGAATATTAGTTCTTTTACTCAACTATTAGTCTTATCAAAGATTAACCTTGAAAATCATATACAAAATTATACTATATAAAATACTGAATTTTTAATTACTGAATCTCTGAATTTTTAATAGTATTATACGAGCACTAAATTAAATATTATTAATCTGAGTTATCAAACTGTTTAAAAAAATTCAAACAAAATTCGTGATAATTAGCCCAAGAACTATTGTCTCTATCTCTATATTACCTCAACCATCAACCATATCTTTTCTAGACCGTCAGTTCAAAAATCGTCCATCCATTTTCACCTGTTTGTAGTCATAGGCCCCAGGGGACCCCTAACCTTATCTGGTTTTTCATAGTATTCACTGAGCATAGAGGGTCACTGAGAGTAGCTAGTTAGTTGAATGGACACATTAAAAAAATATTTAAAAAACAATAACAACAACACTGATTTAGATTTATTTCTTTTGTCAGCCTTTTGGCTATGTCATTTCATTTGTTACCTTATTACGTTGTCTTTATTGAAAAACAGCACAACCTTTAGTTGTCTTATAATTTTATATGTGGTTAGTTATGATAGTTAACAAGTTATTTTCAAGCATTCTCAAAAGATGATTAATTAAAAACTGGGGATGTGAAAAATGCATGACTTTTAATTACTTTAAAACCAAAAAAGTTGTATGGTAGCAACAGTTTGCGCATGCGCGATTTTTACGAAAACCTTATAATGACATCCAACAGGTGTTGAGTGTTTCAGACCTGACAGACGCACAAGTGTTCAAAATCCGCCTTTTTTTTGGAATTAAGTATACCCTCCAAAACGTATAGAAAACACACTTGGTTGGTAGACATATATATTCAGGTTTGTGAGCTTGGTCAGAGACCCGCTTATAAACCTTCGTCAAGTAAGACAGACACAACACACACACATAAGTGAATCCATCTAATTTTTAGAGACAGAGGCCAACTAGAGGATCCCCAGAATTGGCTAAAAAAAAAAGCACATTCTCTATTTCGACCTAATCGCACTACTTTAATTACCTTATATTTCCCACTACAATCGTGAGCGGATAAACTATAGTAAATACGAAGATGAATTGGACCGTTTTTCCTCTGAAATAAACAGTTTTTCAGTATACTTTGTTATGGGTTAGATTTATTGAGTGCTTATACAACAATAGTCCAAATCGTTAGTCTATATACAGCAGTTTACCTGCCCGCACGGCAGATTAGGTAATTGAAAGTAATAATTTTAGTGATTGAGTTTAAGGGTTTTTTTAAAAATAAAATAAATGTTACAAACTTTTTTCACGAATTTTCTAACTTAATTTAAAATTATCTTTAGTTTGCTGCAATGTAGCGTATCATAATACTGTGTGATGGTGTACTTTTGGATATACAGATGGACGAGCAGTGTTATTATACGTTGTACTTTTCTTATAAACAAAATGCGAAAGTTAAAATATTAACATATTTATTGTTGTTGTTACTCATAAAAAAACTTGAGCTGTGTAGAAACTCGTATACCAAATTTGAAGTTCGTATGCCTTTTAGTTCGATCTGTACAGTAGTTTCAGATAGACAGGGGCACAAACCAACCAAGGCAACTAAAAAAAAAGACATTTGAGTATAACACAAAAAAGACACTTATACAAAAAAAATCCTCGTTTCAATTACCCCTTTTTCGGAATTAGCAACCTCCAAAACGTGTAGAAAACACCAAAATATGTATTTCGAATTTGCGACCTCATCACAATTACTTTCATTACCTTATATTTCATATTAGGTAATTGAAAGTAAAAATACGTCATTTTTAATTAAGCTACATTTTATTATCGATCAAGATTGGTGCAAAACGCCTTTGTATTTCCTGTGTAATTCCAATTTTATTTTTCGGATACCATCCAATTTATTATTGATATCTAAGTTTTCACACGATTCCTATGTGTGCTATTTTTGTTTAACGTAGGATAAATAATTTTCAAAGTTCACAGTCAATATTACTATTCGTCTTGTGCATCCAATATTCTACTATTGGGAAAAAGTCATTTACTGATAAGGTAAGAAATTGGAAACATACACATGCATGTGGTCAGAGACGCCTTGGATTCTTCTTTCGCCTGACACACAACAGACAAAAACCCCTTCAGCGATTTTCACCCCCCTCTCCTCAAACCCCCTTCAGGGAAGCGCTGTCATAGTGGGGGGCCAATTTAGCCTGAATAGACACAGTCAATCGTATTCATTACAGCGAAAGGCGATAAACTGCATATTATGGTACATCTGGATTTCGGAAAATCTAGAGGTTTGACTTGGAGATTCCAAATAGAGTCCTCTTAAAGCAGCATCACCCTGAATTACCTAGCGATGCTAGGACTCTTTTGAGCACTCCACAGAATGTCAAAGTTGATACTTTATCAAACGGAGAGTATGCACATTTTGGCCTTCGTTCTGGCATTGTGGAAAAATTAAAATTTGGACTTAAAAACTCTGATTCTAATGTACTGTCCCTAACTTTCAATATTAATGGTGTACAGATCAGTAAAAGTTCTACAAATACATTTTGGCCAATTTTGTGTGCGATTGAGGAATGCGTCGACACAAGGTCATTTGTTATTGGTGTATTTCATGGTAAAAGTAAACCTGACAATGTGGGTTTGTTTTTATCTGATTTTATGGATGACTTGGAAGACGTATTCATCAATCCTATCATCAATAGCCTAATGTATTGCATTCACATTAAAGCTTTTGTTTGTGATGCTCCTGCACGCGCATTCTTAAAGTGTATTAAGCCCTACAATGGTTACTATGGTTGCGAAAGATGCAAGCAAAAAGGACTATATCTGGGCAGAGTAACTTTTCCCGTAAGTAACTCGGAGAAAAGAATCGATAGGGACTTTGTTGAGGCGGCCAACATTGATTCTGATGTTGAAAGTGGCGATGATGACACTGATAGTCATATTGCAGG
>JAFNEN010001568.1:0-25978 GCA_019343175.1 Oedothorax gibbosus | reverse complement strand
AAATGACACTCAATGCTGTATCAGAAGACTTACTTGAATGTGGTTCTAAATTACGACTCCCGTCGCCAAAAGCACTCGTGTAGCCCTAGTGCGACGATAATTCCAACTAACCTTTTAGAAGAACGCCAACACTTGAAGCCAACTCGTGCCAAATCGCGGCCTTGGAGAACGGAAGTTAGTTCGGCCAATGAGATTGCAGCTACTTTCCTAGAGTGTCGCCACTCTTATATACGTGTACGAAGTACTAGTTCGTTCTTTTATTTAGGCTCTCTATTGAAGAGGCATGATACAAATTTTGTTTATTAGTGGCTTCGTAAATTAAAATAAAAAGCTAAAAGGCAAAAGTATGTTACCGTATCATATTTCCTGGAATATATATCTCCTACATGATCCCAAAATTCTGCTAAATTATCCACTGACCATCTTTGAAAGTCACTGTAGCTTGCTAAAAAGTAGAGTTAACTTAACACTTATAAAACATTTTAAAGGTAAAATACTGGTTCATTAAAAAAGTTATAATGCTATTTGAATAAAATGCAAGTAATAGGTTAATTAGTAATCGATAATATTTTAACCAATTTTCAAATGAGAATAGTCATAAAGAAAAAGTTTATTTGACACCAATAGTTTATTCAGTAGAAATTTACATGTTTCGGTGGAACACAAGAGGCCCACCTTCTTAGGCCTTAAAATGACCGGACGTGAGCTTATACTATGCTGAAAAATTAATTATACAATACAAAACAAAATGTTTACGATTATGTACTTGGAAACTCATAAGGTTAGCTTTTTTCAATGGCCAAAGCGTTCCTTTTCCGAGCATACTTGGTTTCGAAGAACTTGGATGTCGAAGAACGAATTGAAGAGAAGACTGTTGTTTATTGTCATTGTTAAGAGGGGTTTGTCAGTTCCATAGAGCTAAGGCATTAGTTTTGAAATCACAACTTTTGCAAAAGAATTGCTTTGCCATGTTATCTTATTTATGACGTATATATGACGTGCTAGTTTGACGAGAGCTAGAGGTGAACTGACTTTATTATCAACGTTGGTTGGTTGGTTGGTAGACATATATATTCAGGTTTGTGTGCTTGATTATCAACGTTACGAATACAGTTAACAAACATAACACAGTTACAGTTATAATACAAATATACAACATCTCCCCTTTTTTAAAATTAAACTCTTAGCTCAGATTACAATATGAACACTACAATTGAAATAAACATTATAAAAATTAACACTCAATTACACATTAAAAATACAATTAAAATTACAATGAACATCACAATTTTATGAAACAATTTTATGAAACAATTTTATGTATGGTGGTCTTACAATCCGACCATATCTAGTGATAATTTGTTTGGGTGGAGCGTTCATACTAGCAGCATCTTTAACACTACAATCAAGAAAAGTTTGGACATCATCATTTACATGAAAATTTTGGCTGTTTTCAGATGATCTCAAATGCACCCGAAAGCAATGATCCCAAATGCAATTTCTTCTTAAGATATTATTTTTCTCATTTACTACATAGTAAGATCTTGGAGCATCATCAGTACTTACTACTTTACCCGGTTCCCACATATTTTTTTAATTAAAATATTCTGATTTGGTTTTAACTCTGGAAGGGGTTTTGTAAACCTATCATAATATGATTTACAATCATTTTGTTTTTGCACAATTTGTTGCCTGGCATTAAGTTGCACTTTCGGGATCAACAAACTTTTACTGACGGGAACTTTTGTTCGAACTCTCCTACTCATTAGTATTTCGGGTGGAGATATTTCTAGCCCTTTTATTGGTGTGTTTCTATAGTCCAATAAAGTTATTTCTACATTTCCCTTACACTTTCTTAAAATATTTTTAGCTATTTTAACCGCACTTTCAGACTGTCTGTTTGATTGGGGAAATTTAGGACTACTAGTTATCACTTCAAAGTCGAATTCTTTCGCAAACTGTTTAAACTCAACAGAATTAAAAGGTATATTATCAGACACAGTTACTCTGGGAATACCGTGACAGGCAAATACTCCCTTTAATTTACAAATGACTTCACTAGCACGTTTGTTGGCTAAGACAAGCAATTCAACCCACTTAGATAAGTAATCAACCAAAACTAAATAATCCCTTCCTCCAAACTGCAATATATCTATTCCCACCTTTTCAAAAGGTAAATCTAGAATGTCACGTGGAACTAACGGTTCTTTTACATTACTAGGCTTAAAATTTTCACATTCCGTACACTTAGCAATTAAATTTTCAATGTCATTTGCCATTCCTGGCCAGTACAGCAGTTGTCTTGATCTAGATTTAGTTATTTCCATACCAATGTGACCCTCATGCAGAATATGCAATATGTCCTTACGCATTTCTGCTGGGACCACAATTTTATCATTAAGAAATACAATATCATCATCTACAACTAAACATTTTTAAACTTAAAGTAAAACTTTACGTTTTCAGGTCGGCTGTCTTTAGAGTTTGGCCAACCATTTTTATAAAGCTCAACAATTTGACTCAAAATTGCATCATTTTTAGTTTTAACCTTAAATTCTTCTAACCTGGTATGACTTACACGTAAGTGTTTAGTAGCTTTAACACCGTGAACAATTTCATCTAGGAAAGGTTCAAAATCTATTTCTTGCCTGTTAAATTACCTAGACAATAGATCAGCAACAAACATATATTTACCTGGTAAATATTGAACATTTAAATCATATCTATACAATTTTAATTTCATTCTTTGTAACCTAGGATAAACTACATTATTCATAGTTTTTTGCATGATTTAGTCAAACGGTTTGTGGTCAGTTTTTTTTATCACACTTCTTCCCTAAATATAAATATGAATTTTTTTAGTGGCAAACACAATACTTAGAAACTCCTTCTCAATTTGGGCATAGTTTTTCTTTGCATTTTTCTCTGCAAAAGCAATTGGTTGTCCATTTTGTAGTAAGCAACAACCCATGTCATCCTTAGATGCAACACATTGCAAAACTATGTCTTTGTTGCCATCAAAAAAAAATTACTTAAAACGAAAATTAGTAATTTTACATTTGAACTTATTTAATGCACTGGTATGCTTAGGCATTCATTGAGACTCTACATTATGTTAAAGTAATTCATATAACGGAGCACTAATACTACTCATATTTGGGACAAACTTTCTTAGATAATTAAACATTCTTAATAAACACTGTAATTCTTTCTTATTAGAAGGTATTTTTAACCTTACAATGGCTTTGACCCTTCCTGGATCGGGTTTCATACTAAATTTATTAAATACATGACCTAATTATTTAACTTAAGGAACACAATACTGTACTTTATTAGGATTAAACTTTATGTTTACATTTCTGGCTCTTTCAATTATTTGATTTAAAATTTTATCATGTTGTTCTTTAGTATCACCAGCTATTAACAAATCACCAAAATAAACCAAAACACCTGGTATATCACCAAAGTTTTGTTCATTAAACTTTTGAAATGTTTCGGAAGCATTTTTAACCCCAAATGGAAGTCTCATAAACTTATAGCAACCGAATGGAGTGATGAATTTACATAACTAACTTGAACTGTCATCCAGCTTAAGGTTATAAAATCCATCTTTTATAGCAAGAACAGTAAAAATTGATATATTACACAATTTTGGTATTAGTTCTTCCACTGTTGGGATCAAAACATGCTCACGAATAATAACTTTATTTAAATCTTGTGGGTCCAAACAAATTCTTAGTGAACCATCTGTTTTTTCGACTAAAACAATATTACTAACCCACCCTTCAGGATAGTCCACTTTAACAATTATATTACTTTCAACTAGCTGATCCAGTTTAGACTTTTATTTACTTTTCAAAGTCCCTTCTAGGAGGTCGAGAAACTGGAGTAACGTTTTTATCTACCTTTATTATACATTTAGTATTTGATTTACCAAATCCTTCAAACACATCAGTATTTTTATTTATGAACCCTTCTTTATCGTTATTTAAAGTATGAACAACACTTCTATTTAAAAGACCCAATTCTAAATATCCATGTAAACCCAATAATGGTTTATTTTTGATTGTTGTATCAACAATAACAAATTCTAATATTTTTACAATATCATTTACTTTACATTTTAACATAGTAATACCCAAAGGTTTTATCTTGGTTCCACCAAACGCTTCTAAAGTTATATTACAAGCATTAATCTTATTATTAGAACTAAGCATATCAATAGAACACGTGTTTACATCAGCACCCGTATCCAATTTAATATATTTATAGAACCTCTTTTATCATTTTTCACGAGGGCCAAAAGTCGCCAATTAACAAACCAGCCTCTATATCATTGATGTAATTAAGATAATGTAAAAGCTTTGCAGTTAAAGCCTTCACATGGATGGTAAGGAAATTCAATCTGTTTTCCTATCCTTTTTGTGTCGTAACTAACTCCAGTTTAACGAAAATGGATTTATTTACTCATTTTATTTACTTAAAATATATATAGAAAAAAAATACAATTATCTAGCAAAAAGAACGATTTTTGGAGTTTCTTTGTTTTAAAATACTGTTTGATAATTATATAAGGACCAATCTGTTAGTATAATAAAAATAATAAAAATGAAATATTAATTTTTTCATGAATTATGCCCAAGGGACATAAAAGAAAAAATTATCGTAAAATTGCCCCTATACGTTCGTATCCTTGAGAGGGTTAACTAAAAAGGTGAAACTAAAATGGAAATTGTAGTTCCGGGACGTTGTGATAATAATCCAAAGATTCACGATCGATGACAGCTTTTGTAGTGGGAGGTACTTTATTGATATTGATTGAATAATATGAAACTAAAATGGTAATTGTAGTTCCGGGACGTTGTGACAATAATCCAAAGATTCACGATTGATGACAGCTTCTGTAGTGGGAGGTACTTTATTGATATTGATTGAATAATATCAAACTAAAATGGTAATTGTAGTTCCGGGACGTTGTAATAATAATCCAAAGATTCAAGATTGATGACAGCTTCGGTAGTGTGAGGTATTTTATTGATGATCTTCTTGACAATGATCTCCATCTTTTTGCCGTTCATGTTATACTGAAAAGAAAAGTCTATGTATAAATTCATTCTTTAGAAAATATGAATTTATGATGAAAAATTAAAAATTACTCAAGATCCGTAACACCTGATATAACATTAATTAGCCATATCACTCTTTATTTACCAAACTGAAATTACCAAATCTAAAATTGAATTTTTAGCTATTCATCGAAATTAAATATGAAAATTCCCCCAATTATGGACACAAATGCAACCATTTTAAGGAAATTTAGAAAATTTTGCTTATAAATTTTAAAGTGTCAACACAGAATACGATATCATAAAATTCGTAATTTTTCCTTAATTCCACTCTGAAATCGATTTTTTTTATTTTCAACCGATTTCTAAATGTTTTGACATCTGAACTCGTAATGCATTTATGGCCCCAACATTCATTTAACAGGATTCCCCTCCCCCCGCAAATATTACAACTGGCATTTTTCAGACGACGTAATTTTTCCGTTACGACGATCATTAGACTACTTTACTACATATTTGATTAGTGCTTCTATTAGAGCTCTGTTTCCACGTGTAAAGGCGTTACTTATACCATTTACTTTTTTCCGGTAGATATTTCAGAAAGTAACTGTAACTTAGTTAATTTTAGCGGTAGGGAAAAAACCAAAAATTTCGTTACTTTTCATGCTGCTCTTCCCGGATATTTTAGGCACAGTTCGGCGTTCGGTTCACATTTAATTATCGAAAATTTTACTTTTAACAACGCTAAATTTTCGGTAGTGACTTCTACCGATTGTCCCTATTTCTTTAGTCTTGGTTCGCTTTGAAAACTGATAAGATGGCTAAATTTCAATTTTTCTTTTAACTAGAATTTTGTAAAAGTAACTGTGATTAGTTACTTTTCGTATTAAGTAACTGTATAAATAGTTACTTTTCATATTAAGTAACTGTATAAATAGCTACTTTTTATATTAAGTAACTGTATAAATAGTTACTTTTTATATTAAGTAACTGTAACATAGTTATTTTTTAAAAGTAACTGTAACATAGTTACTTTTTAAAAGTAACAAACCAATCCCTGTGAATTTCCAAACAACTGCATAAAAAGGTTTTTGAAAAAATACAGGTAAACCAACCGGTATGTCTTTGGTCTCTAGAATGACATCCGGTATATGTTCAATGGTCAACTCTTTCGCGATGGTTTCTCGTATCTTGTTGAGCAGTTGTATGCTGAAAGAGTGTCCTTCCCTTATTTTCACGAACAGCACTGCCCTCTCGTCGAGATCCTTGTTGTATTGGGACACGCACAGGCAGTCACGAACTTCAGGTAGCTGATCCACTGGAAGAAAACAAGTAGGTTTGTTACAGAATCTGTCACTTAGCCCCCGCTTCCGCTAAACATTTGTGATCAAAAGTTAAAAAAGCGCCAAACACAGTATTAATTCTATATTAAACATTTAAAAGCTAAATTTGGCTAGTTTCGTTTATTTTCTTTCGAAAATCAATAATTATTTTTTATCGTTTGCTAAATTAATTTATATTTCAAAGAATAAATATTGAATATTCCTCACTTTTAAATGCAATAAATGAAACAAAAAAAAACCACTCTGCTCATACTACTTCGTCAGGGGGACAAAGTATGAACAGAGATGAACTGTTTGCGGTAAATCATAAGATCAAATACCGCAACTGTACCTAACACCCAGCAATTTAAAAAAGAAAGAGGAACTCGAAAGAATATCCAACGAACCAAGAAAATTTAACAAAATGATCCATAAGCTCAGTTGGTTGGTTGGTTGGTAGACATATATATTCAGGTTTGTGTGCTTGGTCAGCTCAGTATAAACACCTGAATCAAAAAGTGAAAGTGGAAGTATATGTTCAGATCAAATTACGTTGACGGTTAACGACACTGCAGGATATCCAAGAATGCTAGGCAAGACGTCTTATAAAAGTATTCACTGCACTTGAATATTTTGATGGAAAACAGTTTGACAAAGAATAGCTTTAAAATGTGAAAAAGCAATATTAAGATCAGTATCATTATTACAAATGCTCTTTATTCCATTAAGTTGTGTAAAAAATATATTGTTGAAAATTTTGGAATTAATATTGCTGAAAAAAGGAGTAAGACACTTTACTGTAAACTGGAAAGTCCTTCGTTTATCATATAACCCGATGTTTCTGGAGCTATTGTCAATTTTAATATCCAAATCAAGATAGTTGGCATTGGTATCGGTGGAGTTGGTATTTTTTAAGACCAGTTCTTTGGGATAAATTTTCTAGACAAAGTTGAAATTATTAATGTTAAAAAGGATTAGGTCGTCAATATAAGGAAATCCAGAGACTTCTTAGTATTAAGGAAATTTCTTTCATACATATGTAAATATATATAAAAATAAATAAAATAAAATAATAAAATAAAATATAGTAAAAATATATTTAAAAAATATTATACCTGCAAAGATCCATCCATTCATTTTTAAGAATTGTATCATTATCAAGAAATGCATCAAAAATCTCGTTACAAATCTGCTCGAGATTGTTGTGTGGTATGTTGGTGAATGCAGGTTTGTAACCTGCAGCACCAATTGCTATAATAATAATTCGAGCAACATATTTTTCGACATTTAAAAAAAAAGTCATGTACAATATAAAAAAGACAGGAAAATACTTTATGATTAATAACATCCTAGATGTGATAATCTTTTTAAGAACCAACAATATTAATAACATTCAGACTTTTGATTTAGAAAACCTTTTCACCAGCATACCACACAACAATCTCGTGCAGATTTGTTCCGAGATTTTTGAGGCATTTCTTGATAATGATACAATTCTTAAATATGAATGGATGGATCTTTGCAGGTATATAATTTTTTGAAAACTATATATTTAACGGTATTGATTTCTATATAGACAACAAAAAGCTGTTCCCATGGGAAATAGTTTCAGCAGTTTATTTGCTGACATGTATTTACATATGTATGAAAGAAATTTCCTTAATACTAATAAAGTCTCTGGATTTCGTTATATTGACGACCTAATCCTTTTTAACATTAATAATTTCAAATTTGTCTATAAAATTTAACCGAAAGAACTGGTCTTAAAAAAAACCAACTCCAACGATACCAATGCCAACTATCTTGATTTGGATATCAAAATTGACAATACCTTCACAAACATCGGATTATATGATAAACGAAGGGATTTCCAGTCTACAGTAAAGTGTCATACTCATTTTTTCAGCAATCTTAATTCCAAAATTTTCTACAACATCTTTTTCTCGCAACTTAATCGAATAAATAGCGTTTGTAATAAAGATACTGATCTTAATATTGCTTTTTCACATTTCAAAGTTATTCTTAATCAAAACTGTTTTCCATCAAAATATTCAATTGCAATGGATACTTTTATAAGACGTCTTGATTAGCATTCTTGGATATCCTAGTTTCGTTAACCGTCAACGTAATTTGATCTGCATATACTTCCACTTTCATTTTTTGATACAGGTGTTTATATTGAGCTTATAACTCATTTTGTTTAATTTTCTTGGTTCGTTGGATATACTTTTGTGCTCCTCTTTCTTTAATTGCTGGGTGTTGGGGACAGTTGTGGTATTTGATGTTATGATTTACCGCAAACAGAAACACCCCCTGTGTTCAGGCTCTGTCCCCCTGACGAAGTAGTATGAGCAGAGTGTTTGTTGTTGTTTGGTTTTTTTTTTTGTTTCATTTATTGTATTGCTACATATTTCATATGATTTGCAGCTTTAGCCCAATCATTGAATTATGTTCTTTAGATTTTCTGACTCATTTTCTTTTGGGTTTTTTATGCATTTGTGGCTTTTAAATAGAAGCATAACATTCATATCAACATACAAGAATATCGTTGGGTAATATATTTCAAACTGACGTCATTTCAAACTGAATTATGTCACAGAAATAAATTTATTTTAATGTATTATTTAAAAGCAATAAAGTTTCTCGAGAGATTGTTGCGAATGGCAATGGTGATTTAATTCTAATAAATGTGGCTTCTTATGATTTTTAAATGAGTATTAAATATTTCAGTTTTTTAACAATTGAAATACTTTGAATTCTATTTTTCGGTTCGAGATTTTCATTGTTTTCTCATTTCGATGAGTTGAATTTTTTGACGCATCACACTTGTCTGTAGCATTTGTACAGGGTGGCGCAAATAAAAGTGGTCCCGTCATGGAGATAAGAATACGATAAAATTGTTGCCAAGTCAAAAACCAACGGAATAACAGGTTTCTTAGTGAAACTATTGATCGTTTCGCATTATTAAGCCCAAACGCCTGGCGAATTATTTGATGTCAACTATGCTATGGTTTGACAAGCTGTGCAAAAAATTTTCCACTAGTGATTATTTTAAACCTTATTAATCCTAAAAAATCTGACTTTTTGGGGGGTTTCCCTACTAAAAATGACCCATACAGATCAGTACAAAAACCTACCGACATCAATACAACTCTATTGATTTCTATGGATGCACCTACCGATATCGGTACAGGCTACTGATCTCTATTGATATCGGTACGCTACTGATTTTATTATCTACTGATATCAATACAGATCCATAGACATCAATACAAGAGATATCAGTAGAATACCGATCTCTATGGATATCCATAGACTTTTACCGACATCAATAGGAATGTGGTCAGTAGGATTCCGGTTCTTATGGATATCCAAAGAACTCTACAATTATCAATAGACTTGTGATCAATAGGATTTCGATATCAATTGATACCTATAGACCTTTACAAATATCAATAGGAGTCTGATCAATAGGATCTTAATTGAGTATCTGGATACTGTTGGTTTCAGTTTTTATCGCA
Organism: Oedothorax gibbosus; assembly: GCA_019343175.1. Taxonomy (NCBI): domain Eukaryota; kingdom Metazoa; phylum Arthropoda; class Arachnida; order Araneae; family Linyphiidae; genus Oedothorax; species Oedothorax gibbosus. The sequence goes on along the minus strand of JAFNEN010001568.1, from coordinate 16,069 downwards.
TTCTTTTAACGGTAATTTTTTTAATCCCACATTTGTTTAATTTTAAACCTACAAACACTTTTAAACTACTCCCCTATTCCACTTTTAAGCCCCCTCCTTTATTGAAAATAAGTAACAAATAATTGTAAAATATATCTTCTTCTAAGTATTTCTTTATTAATTTTTTTTATTATTATTATAAGTGTGGTTAAAGTGGTCTAAAGTAAACACTCTGCCATTTTTAATTGTCATCATTTTCGAATAAAAAAATACTTTTTTTTAAAGCTATGCAAGTAAAAAAAATACAAATAAATTTTTTAAAAAAAATATATTGGTTGAGTGAAAGATTATTTAACCTCCCCCTCCCCCTAGGATCAATCTTATGCCCAAAGTTCATTGTAAAAAAAAATAATAATAAATTATATTGCCTAATTATACATTAATTTGTTACCACATTTTCATTTATTGGTTAAATTACATTACTATCAAAATTCTCCCAACAAATTACTTGGATAAATTATTGAAATTTATTTTATTTGAAAGAATTTCTTTTAAAACAAATAACATAATTATAATTTTAAAAATTATGCTTCCAAAATTTTAAACGAATCGTTACGAGGGGAGGGGATTATAACGTTCGCAAGCCTATTATGGAACTATGCCGATAGCTGAATCCAGAGATTTTGCATTCAATGAATGAAACTTATTTAGTATTAAACTTGCATCATTTCTTTATCTTTTTTTAAAATACAATTAAAATTTTATAAGTCAGCTTTCCAAAAATAGTAAAAAATGATTAAATGAAAAATCTTCACAAGGGGATCATATCGTTCTTAAGCCTACTAATGGAAATATGCCTAATAAGTAATTTAGAGTCAATTTTAGCAATTTTAATAACTTATTTAGTACTCTTATGAATATTTTATTCCTAACCCTACTAAAAATGACCCATACAGATCAGTACAAAAACCTACCGACATCAATACAACTCTATTGATTTCTATGGATGCACCTACCGATATCGGTACAGGCTACTGATCTCTATTGATATCGGTACGCTACTGATTTTATTCTCTACTGATATCAATACAGATCCATAGACATCAATACAAGAGATATCAGTAGAATACCGATCTCTATGGATATCCATAGACTTTTACCGACATCAATAGGAATGTGGTCAGTAGGATTCCGGCTCTTATGGATATCCAAAGAACTCTACAGATATCAATAGACTTGTGATCAATAGGATTTCGATATCAATGGATACCTATAGACCTTTACAAATATCAATAGGAGTCTGATCAATAGGATCTTAATTGAGTATCTGGATACTGTTGGTTTCAGTTTTTATCGCATTCTTTTAACGGTATTTTTTTAATCCCACAGTTGTTTAATTTTAAACTACTCCCCTATTCCACTTTTAAGCCCCCTCCTTTATTGAAAATAAGTAACAAATAATTGTAAAATATATCTTCTACTAAGTATTTCTTTATTAAATTTTTTTATTATTATTATAAGTGTGGTTGAAAGTGGTCTAAAGTAAATACTCTGCCATTTTTAATAGTCTTCATTTTCGAATAAAAAAATACTTTTTTTAAAGCAATGCAAGTAGAAAAAAATACAAATAAATTTTAAATATATATATGGGTTGAGTGACAGATTATTTAACCTCCCCCTCCCCTAGGATCAATCTTATGCCCAAAGTTCTTGTAAAAAAATAATAATAAATTATATTGCCTAATTATACATTAATTTTGTTACCACAATTTCATTTATTGGTTAAATTACATTACTATCAAAATTCTCCCAACAAATTACTTGGATAAATTATTGAAATTTATTAATTATTTGAAATAATTTCTTTTAAAACAAATAACATAATTATAATTTTAAAATTTATGCTTCAAAAATTTTAAACGAATCGTTACGAGGGGAGGGGATTATAACGTTCGCAAGCCTATTATGGAACTAGGCCGATAGCTGAATCCAGAGATTTTGCATTCAATGAATGAAACTTATTTAGTATTAAACTTGCATCATTTCTAAATCTTTTTTGAAAATATAATTAAAATTTTATAAGTCAGCGTTCCAAAAATAGTAAAAAATGATTAAATGAAAAATCTTCACGTGGGAATCGTATCGTTCTTAAGCCTACTAATGGAAATAAATATGCCTAATAAGTAATTTAGAGCCAATTTTAGCAATTTTTATAACTTATTTAGTACTCTTATGAATATTTTATTCATAAACTATCAAATATGTAAAAAAATGTATGTATGTTTTTAGCTTTTATATAACATTCAATTTTTTTATAGTAGTTTCACGTGTGGTTTTTCCGTTTATCGTGTTAGAGAAATAAAAGACTATATACCAACTAACTGATGCATACCATTAAAGAATATAAACTTCAAAAAATAACAATCAAATTTTTAAACATTTATTTCTTGTGAGTTACTTTTTTTTAAAGTTATTTGTAAGTAAAAACTTAGAAAGTGGAAGGCCAGTTTAAAACTTTATGATTGTTAGTAGAAAGTTTCTCACTTAGAATGAAATATACCCATTATTTAAAAAAAAAATACATCCCAAATATTCAAATAGAAAACAATATTTAACTATTAACTGCTTTAATTATGTATATTCTAAACAAAAAGCTAAAGAATGTCGAACGTTAATAAATAGTAACAAGTCAACCTCAACTTATTTCATGATATATGCATTTAAATGAATTTCTCTCGTTTTAAAGTACTATTGTTAATTTATAACAATAAACCATCATTTGCGCAATAATCTACAAGTGTTTTAATTTAGTTTATTGATTTCTATAAAACATAATATTCATTATCTTGGCGATTTTGCTACATCGTCGGCTTCGAAAAACAATTCGGATTCCTTGCCAGACATTATGAGTTTCTTTTGGTTACGAACTTTACAAAAGTAATGGTTGCAGTGTTGAAAATTAGATTATAATGCACGTTAGTCATTGACAATGTAATATAAATTCATAAACAAACAAATATTGTTTTGGAGAGCGAATAACCCTCCAAGTTGCCAAAGACTACTACTGAGCTTCAATGTGAAAATACTATAAATGCTTTGTTTTAACATAAAAATATTTTTTTTAATTAAAGTCATGTAGATTGGCTTAAATACAAAGAAAAAAGTGAAAACAGCCGAAGATTAAAATTATTAAAATTCCAGTTGTAAATTCTTAGTACAAAACAAATTCAATTAACTGTTAACCGTAACCTTTTGCATAATATTTGTTTACTTTATAAAATTTTGTTATTCAATTTTAACTTAAAAAATTATTTTAAAGCTACAATTAAATAATTTAATTAATTAAAGGTTAAAAAGAAGAATTAAAAAAAAAGATGAAAGGTAAGTTATATTGTTTTACAACATTTTTATCGGAATTCCGCATGTGTATTTTTACCGCATGTGTATTGGGGTTCGTTGTATGCTATTGTTATGTTGCATATTATGTGCATTGAATAATGTTTTGTGAGAAAATACACTTTTTTTAAAAAAACAGAGTGTAATGCGAGGATAATAACATTATATTTAAAGAAAACATGCTATAGTAAAATATAGTTTACACTTCGCCAAAAACAATTTTTAGTAGTTTTGTTTGAATTGTTTATGAATGAGATGTCGTGTTTACAAATCTCTTGTATAATAGAAATTTTCAAGTGTAAAATCATTTTAATTATAACACATCGTTTTAAATAATGTAATTTTTTTATTATAATTAATAATAATTGGTGGGCATTGAATGTGTATAAAAGCATCTCAGAATTTTTTGTCAAGTTATTATAAGTATTTATTATGTTATATAATACTTATACTTTTTTAAAATCTTTTCTTTCTAGCTTAAGTTCATCATTATAAAATATATGCATACCTTATGAATTTAAGATAATATGGGGACGTTTTTTGATTAAACTCGCCTCAATTAAACTTAATTTTTAAAGTTATGCTTAAGCCACACCCCTGTAAGCTTCAAAATGGATGGAATGGATGCAGGATGGAAATAAGCTGCCATTCATCACCAAAATCTACCGATTGAGAGAGAGGGTCTCCTGTAAAGTCCGAAGAAGCATTTAGCAAGTAAGTGTTGTAATTTTTTAAATAATTCAAAAATTTAAGTACGTATGAGTAGGCACCTTAGGCAACTTATAATGGCAACCAGGACTTTGGAACATGTTTAAGGTGTACTTACTGTAATGTAACGTGTGCTACACTTAGGGCATTGGCGAGAGGAGTCGTGATTTAAACCTACAATCATATGATGTGCCGATAACAATATCTGTACTTAAAAAATGTCTCGAAGGTGTGATTTTCGAATATTTTCTGAAGAACATAAAAATCGTAAAGAATGCCTTATCAAAAGGAATAGTTTATATTAAGTTGCCATTTACATTTATAAACAATGAAATTAAAAGTAACTTCTGTTTTTTAATTAAAAAATAGCACTTCATGTGCCCGTTTGTTTAGATTTTTGTTGCCGAATATATGTCAAATGAATAGCATTACCAATGCATAGTTCTTGATGCTCTAGGGCATTTTTTGGAGCAAGAGGGTTAAGTATAATGAACCCATATCATATAAATCCATTATGATATATTTTATGACACCATAATCCATTGTTATCAAACAGCATTAAATTTTCCTTCAGTTTAGTAGCTCTTCTCTTGAATGTGGTTCTAAATTACGACACCCTTTGCCAATATCCCTCGTGTAGCTTTAGTGCGACAATAATTCAAACTAACAATAACCTTCAGTTTAGCCGCTTAAATCGTTTATTCTATAAACCAGTTCTTTATTTTTATCTGGTTCAGCTAAAGACCTGGTTTTGCCCATTTAACCGAAGCCAGAAATTTGTCTTTCCGGTTTCTGTACCTGTGTTTTTGCACATTCTTGGTTATCTCATTTGACGGACGATATAATTTCAATGTTTAATTAAAATATATATTAAAAAAAATTCAAATGATACTCTAATATGCAATTTATAAAGTTTAATTTTGGTATAAATTGAAAATAATGTGTAAATGATACAAATGTTTAGAAAATTATTATAACAGTTTTTTTTTTCTATTTAAAATTTTCATCACTGAATAATATTGTAAGATAAACTGCAGAATTTTGGTTTATGCTAAGCGATATGTCATGTACAGTGATTTGTAATAACCATGTTTTTTTTTTACTTTCAAAGCAATGAAAAATGTCCCAGTACAGTTCGAGCAAAATCAATATAAAGTAGACTTCTGGTTAACAGGGTTTGAATTTAACTTAAAATAACCATTGTTCTTATTTTAACATTGCATAAATTCAGATTTAACAAAATTTTTAATATATCATGACATAGCTTAAAATTATCAAGTTATCATGAAGGGTAAATTACTATATAACCTGACATGGTTATAGCGTATTTCAAGGGACCTCAATATATATGACATATAATCTAGTAACATTATAAACGAATGAATATTAAGTGTAAATCGTGTAAAATACGTATGATATACTCATTACTAATTAAAGTTAAAATGAATTTTTCTTTAAGCAGGCATTATGTATATCAAATAACATTTTTAGCGTTGTTACATAACCAAGGAGTTCATTAAAAAATTTCTTTATAAGCAAGATATTATAACATCAAGGTCTGTAGACAATTTAAGGGACCAAACATTTATGGTGTTATAAACAAGTTGCTATTGTAACAGACTTTGACTGTATATGATATTTGACTTTTAGGAAGATTTCATTTCAAACCTTGCTAAAATTTTATTACCATAATGAGTATTTATATCCAGTGCCAAATACAGCATATGCTGTTGCATACAACTTAAATTGCATTACTTTTATCATGTCCAAATTTCATAAGACTTGATAACCATGAAAGCCAAAGTTGGTTAATCTATAGTTTTATTTGAATCAATATCAGTTCCAAATCAATTTTGATCCGATATTGTTCCCTATATTATATATACAGGTATATATTGAACTCGAATCACACGCATGTTTCTTGAATATTATATGAGCTGGCCTTTGGTTTTCGGTGACATCCTCAACGATCAAAAGTTACATGTGTAACTGGGCAGCACTATAAATAGAGTAGGTAAGTTATCGGCAGATTTCTGTCAGCTGTACATTAAATTGTTTGATAGATATAGGGCTACTGGTCTATAGAGACAAGCATCCAAGTTAGGTGACCTACATTGCGGAAAAATAACTCTTTTGAGGAAAAAAATAATGTAAATACAGTACAACTCAATTATTCGACCCTCTTTTATCTGGAATTCTGTTAACTGAACAGTATGTACAAAAATTTCTCCAGCTAGATCATAGTCAGTTGTTTACAAAAAAACCCCTAGAAATCAGTCATTCAGTCGGGAAATTCTGGCGTTTATGAAATCTGGAACCTGCAGTAATTTTAAGATAGCAATACTTTGCAACTAAAAAAGTCAAAGGAAATTTCGGGCAATCCTAAATTTTCAGGAATCTTTCAAATGCGTAAGATTTGTGATATATAATATAAAACAAAAACTAAGCACTTGTCAGAAATTACAAATTATGTTCTAGAGCTCTTTTCGTCTTTCAGGAAGTCTCGGTTTCAGAGATAATTTAACACTGAAATTCAATGTTTGTAACAAACAACAAAATCAGCGTGGAATTCGGACATTGGCGGATTTGCGGTTCAAGGACTTCGGGCGATCCTCTGTACCATAAGTTTTATTAGTTAATGAACATTTTTCGATTATCCGACCTACCTCTGGTCCCAATTAGATCAGATAATCAAGGTCCTACTGTATGTGATTAAAAAATTGTAAATAATTAAAATTAATTTTCATAATCAATAATTGTTCATTCATGATGTATTTGTTTCATTTTCAAACTAATATTTATTACTCTCCTCAAAGATAAACTATTTTGCTGGACGAATAGAGTAAGTTACCCGCAGATATCTGTAGGCTACACATTCAATCGGCCAGCGTATATCTATAGGACAATGATCTATAGAGATCAGCAGACTGTGTGGTGATGGCCTGTGTGTAACCATAGAGTGATTCATTGAGATTATTAGGCTGTTTGGGAAAATTGCCCACAGATATCCGTAGAGGTCGGTAAGTTGTACGGGGATTTGGCCAACTGACATCAGTAGAGGTCAGTAAGCTGTACGGGGATTTGGCCAACTGACATCCGTAGAGGTCAGTAGGCTGTACGGGGATTTGGCCAATGGACATCTGTAGAGGTTGTACGGGGATTTGGGCTACGGACATCCGTAGAGGTCAGTAGGCTGTACGGGGATTTGGCCAATGGACATCCGTAGAGGTTGTACGGGGATTTGGCCAACTGACATCCGTAGAGGTCAGTAGGCTGTACGGGGAATTGGCCTACGGACATCCGTAGAGGTCAGTAGGGTGTACGGGGATTTGGCCAATGGACATCCGTAGAGGTGGTACGGGGATTTGGCTTACGGATATCCGTAGAGGTCAGTAAGCTGTATGGGGATTTGGCCAACAGACATCCGTAGAGGTTGTACGGGGATTTGGCCAACGGACATCCGTAGAGGTTGTACGGGGATTTGGCCAACGGATATCCATAGAGATCAGTAAGCTGTACGGGGATTTGGCCTACGGATATCAATAGAGCTGATCTCTACTGATATCCGTTGGCCAAATCCCCGTACAATTTTTTTTATGGATCTCTACGGACCATTTTTAGTAGGGAAACTATCAAATATGTAAAAATTTTATGTATGTTTTTAGCTTTTATATAACATTTAATTTTTTTATAGTAGTTTCACGTGTGGTTTTACCGTTTATCGTGTTAGAGAGAGAAATAAAAGACTAAATACCAACCAACTGATGCATACCATTAAAGAATATAAACTTCAAAAAATAACAATCAAATTTTTAAACTATTTCTTGTGGGTTACTTTTTTTAAAAGTTAATTTGTAAGTAAAAACTTAGAAAGTGGAAGGCCAGTTTAAACTTTATGATTGTTATTAGAAAGTTTCTCACTTAGAATGAAATATACCCAATATTTAAAAAAAAAATACATCCCAAAAAATTCAAATAGAAACAATATTCAACTATTAACTGCTTTAATTTTGTATATTATAAACAAAGAGCTCAAGAATGTCGAACGTTAATAAATAGTAACGAGTCAACCTCAACTTATTTCATGATAAATGCATTTAAATGAATTTCTCTCGTTTTAAAGTACTATTGTTAATTTATAAGAATAAACCATCATTTGCGCAATAATCTACAAGTGTTTTGATTTAGTTTATTGATTTCTATAAAACATAATATTCATTATCTTGGCGATTTTGCTAAATCGTCGGCTTCGAAAACAATTCGCATTCCTTGCCAGACATTATGAGTTTCTTTTGTTTACGAACTTTACATAAAGTAATGGTTGAAGTGTTAAAAATTAGATTATAATGCACGTTAGCCATTGACAATGTAATATAAATTCATAAACAAACAAATATTGTTTTGGAGAGCGAATAACCCTCCAAGTTGCCAAAGACTACTACTGAGCTTCAATGTGAAAAATACTGTAAATGCCTTGTTTTAACATAAAATGTTTTTTTTTTAAATTAAAGTCATGTAGATTGGCTTAAATACAAAGAAAAAAGTGAAAACATCTGAAGATTCAAATTATTAAAATTCCAGTTGTAAATTCTTAGTACAAAACAAATTCAATTAACTGTTAACCGTAACCTTTTGCACAAATATTTGTTTACTTTTTAGAATTTTTTTAATTCAATTTTAACTTTAAAAATTATTTTAAAGCTACAATTAAATAGTTTAATTAATTAAAGCTTAAAAAGAAGAATTAAAAAAAAAGATGAAAGGTAAGTTATATTGTTTTACAACATTTTTATCGGAAATACCACGAACAGATTTCAGGTTAGGCTGAAATCTAGGTACCGCATGTGTGTTGTGTTCGTTTCATGCTATTGTTATGTTGCATTGAATAAATGTTTTTGAGAGAAAATACACTTTTTTTAAAATACAGAGTGCAATGCGAGGATAATAACATTATGTTTAAAGAAAACATGCTAAGTAAAATAGTTTACACTTCGCCAAAAACAATTTTTAGTAGTTTTGTTTGAATTGTTTATGAATGAGATGTCGTGTTTACAAATCACTTGTATAATAGAAATTTTCAAGTGTAAAATCATTTTAATTATAACACATCGTTTTAAATAATGTAATTTTTTTAATATAATTAATAATAATTTGGTGGGCATTGAATGTGTATAAAAGCATCTCAGAATTTTTTGTCAAGTTATTAGAAGTATTTTATTATGTTATATAATACTTATACTTTTTTTTAATCTTTTCTTTCTAGCTTAAGTTCATCATTATAAAATATATGCATACCTTATGAATTTAAGATAATATGGGAGACGGTTTTTGATTAAACTCGCCTCAATTAAACTTAATTTTTAAAGTTATGCATTAAGCACACCACTGTAAGCTTCAAAATGTATAGAATGGATGCAGGATGGAATAAAGCTGCCATTTGTCACCAAAATCTACCGATTGAGAGAGAGGGTCTCCTGTAAAGTCTGAAGAAGCATTTTGCAAGTAAGTGTTGTAATTTTTTAAATAATTCAAACATTTAAGTACGTATGAGTTTGAAAAGTCGTGACAATTCTGGCTTGTGTATAGTGCTGACTACAATAGGAGCCACAATCATGTGACGAGTCAACACTTGAGTAGGCACCCTAGGCAACTTATAATGGCGACCAGGACTTTGGAACATGTTTAAGGTGTACTTACTGTAATGTAATGTGTGCTACACTAGGGCATTGGCGAGAGGAGTCGTAATTTAAACCTACAATCATATGATGTGCCAATAACAACATCTGTACTTAAAAAATGTCTCGAAGGTGTGATTTTCGAATATTTTCTGAAGAACATAAAAATCGCAAAGAATGCCTTATCAAAAGGAATAGTTTATATTAAGTTGCCATTTTACATTTATAAACAATGAAATTAAAATTAAAAGTAACTTCTGTTTTTTAATTAAAAAATAGCACTTTATGTGCGTTTCTTTAGATTTTTGTTGTCGAATAATATGTCAAATGAACAGCATTACCAATGGCATAGTTCTTGATGCTCTAGGGCATTTTTTGCAGCAAGAGGGTTAATAAGTATAATGAACCCATATCATATAAATCCATTATGATATATTTTTATGACACCATAATCCATTGTTTATCAAACGGCATTAAATTTTTCCTTCAGTTTAGTAGCTCTTCTCTTGAATGTGGTTCTAAATTACGACACCCTTCGCCAATACCCCTCATGTAGCTTTAGTGCGACAATAATTCAAACTAACAATAACCTTCAGTTTAGCCGCTTAAATAGTTTATTCTATAAACCAGTTCTTTATTTTTATCCGGTTCAGCTAAAGACCTGGTTTTGCCTATTTAACCGAAGCCAGAAATTTTGTCTTTCCGGTTTCTGTACCTGTGTTTTTGCACATTCTTGGTTATCTCCTTTGACGGACGATATAATTTCAATGTTTAATTAAAATATATATAACAAAAAAAAATTCAAATGATACTCTAATATGCAATTTATAAAGTTTAATTTTGGTATAAATTGAAAATAATGTGTAAATGATACAAATGGTTAGAAAATTATAACAGTGTTTTTTTTCTATTTAAAATTTTCATCGCTGAATAATATTGTAAGATAAACTGCAGAATTTTGGTTTATGCTAAGCGATATGTCACGTACAGTGATTTGTAATAACCATGTTATTATTTTTTTTACTTTCAAAGCACTGAAAAATGTCCCAGTACAGCTCGAGCAAAATCAATATAAAGTAGAGTTCTGGTTAACAGGGTTTGAATTTAACTTAAAATAACCATTGTTCTTATTTTAACATTGCATAAATTAAATCAGATTTAACAAAATTTTTAATATATCATGACATAGCTTAAAATTATCAAGTTATCATGAAGGGTAAATTACTATATAACCTGACTTGGTTATAGCGTATTTCAAGGGACCTCAATATTTATGACATATAATCTAGTTATAATCTAGTAACATTATAAACGAATGAATATTAAGTGTAAATCGTGTAAAATACGTATGATATACTCGTTACTAATTAAAGTTAAAATGAATTTTTCTTTAAGCAGGCATTATGTATATCAAATAACATTTTTAGCGTTGTAACATAACCAAGGAGTTCATTAAAAAATTTCTTTATAAGCAAGATATTATAACATCAAGGTCTGTAGACAATTTAAGGGACCAAACATTTATGGTGTTATAAACAAGTTGCTATTGTAACAGACTTTGACTGTATATGATATTTGACTTTTAGGAAGATTTCATTTCAAACCTTGCTAAAATTTTATTACCATAATGAGTATTTATATCCAGTGCCAAATACGGCATATGCTGTTGCATACAACTTAAATTACATTACTTTTATCATGTCCAAATTTCATAAGACTTGATAACCATGAAGCCAAAGTTGGTTAATCTTATAGTTGTTATTTGAATCAATATCAGTTCCAAATCAATTTTGATCCGATATTGTTCCCTATATTATATATACAGGTATATATTGAACTCGAATCACACGCATGTTTCTTGAATATTATATGAGCTGACCTTTGGTTTTCGGTGACATCCTCAACGATCAAAAGTTACATGTGTAACTGGGCAGCACTATAAATAGAGTAGGTAAGTTATCGGCAGATTTCTGTCAGCTGTACATTAAATTGTTTGATAGATATAGGGCTACTGATCTATAGAGATAAGCATCCAAGTTAGGTGACCTACATTGCGGAAAAATAACTCTTTTGAGGAAAAAATAATGTAAATACAGTACAACTTCGATTATTCGACCCTCTTTTATCTGGAACTCTGTTAACTGAACAGTACGTACAAAAAATTCTTCAGCTAGATCATTATCAGTTGTTTACAAAAAAAAAACTAGAAATCAGTAATTTATCGGGAAATTCTGGCGTTTATGAATTCTGGAACCTGCAGTAATTTTAAGATAGCAATACTTCGCAACTAAAAAAGTAAAAGGAAATTTCGGGCAATCCTAAATTGCCAGGAATCTTTCAAATTCGTAAGATTTGTGATATATAATATAAAACAAAAACTAAGCACTTGTCAGAAATTACAAATTATGTTCTAGAGCTCTTTTCGTCTTTCAGGAAGTCTCGGTTTCAGAGATAATTTAACACTGAAATTCAATGTTTGCAACAAAATCAGCATGGAATTCGGACATTGGCTGATTTGCGGTTCAAGGACTTCCGGCTATCCTCTGTACCATAAGTTTTATTAGTTAATGAACATTTTCGATTATCCGACCTACCTCTGGTCCTAATTAGATCAGATAATCAAGGTCCTACTGTATGTGATTAAAAAATTGTAAATAATTAAAATTAATTTTCATAATCAATAATTATTCATTCATGATGTATTTGTTTCATTTTCAAACTAATATTTATTACTCTCCTCAAAGATAAACTATTTTGCTGGACGAATAGAGTAAGTTACCCGCAGATATCTGTAGGCTACACATTCAATTGGCCAGCGTATATCTATAGGACAATGATCTATAGAGATCAGTAGACTATGTGTGGTGATGGCCTGTGTGTAACCATAGAGTGATTCATTGAGACTATTAGGCTGTTTGGGAAAATTGCCAACAGATATCCGTAGAGGTCAGTAAGTTGTACAGAGATTTGGCCAACTGACATCAGTAGAGGTCAGTAGGCTGTACGGGGATTTGGCCAACGGACATCCGTAGAGGATGTACGGGGATTTGGCCAACTGACATCCGTAGAGGTCAGTAGGCTGTACGGGGATTTGGCCAACGGACATCCGTAGAGGATGTACGGGGATTTGGCCAACTGACATCCATAGAGGTCAGTAGGCTGTACGGGGATTTGGCCAACGGACATCCGTAGAGGTTGTACGGGGATTTGGTCTATGGATATCCGTAGAGGTCAGTAAGCTGTACGGGGATTTGGCCAACGGACATCCGTAGAGGTTGTACGGGGATTTGGCCTATGGATATCCGTAGAGGTCAGTAAGCTGTACGGGGATTTGGCCAACGGACATCCATAGAGGTTGTACGGGGATTTGGCCAACGGATATCCATAGAGATCAGTAAGCTGTACGGGAATTGGCCTACGGATATCAATAGAGCTGATCTCTACTGATATCCGTTGGCCAAATCCCCGTACAATTTTTTTTATGGATCTCTACGGACCATTTTTTGTAGGGTTTTAACTACAAAACATTCTAAATTGATTGCAAGACACAAAATTTGCATAAGGAGCTGTCTTCAAATAGTACACACTAAGGTCTGAACTCGCCTATAGTCTATGAGTAACTCTAATGTGATGCTAATCCAATCCAACCAATGAGGAAGTTGCATGAATTTCAAATTCCTTGGCAGACAATAGCCCTTTAAAAACCACGTCGAATGCTACTTTTCACACTAGTAAAAAAGTTATTATATTAGTCAGTAATTGAGTTTTAAGTAAGGGATACGTCACTTCCGGTAAAAACACTCACAATCCTCTTGCAGTGCGTAATGACGTCAAGCTTGGCTTTTTTGCCCATTGGCGTGCAATTTCTAATCAACTTCTGTGCGATACAGCTGTAGAAAATACAAAATGTGTTTTGAATGATCCCATATAGGAATAGGATTATTTAGAATAAGTGGTTTTTCTAAGTTCCAGTTATTCTCATCAGACTTGGTAGATCTCCACGAAGATTTCGATTGATCCAACAATTGACGTGGTCTGAAGTGTCAACAGCGCGCTCTTGTACGATTTTAAATTCAACAACCAAGCAAGAAACAAGCTGTTTTAATTTATTATCAAAAGCTGGTTTAAGTGAGCAGTCTGTTCTTTTAAATATAACGTTTTGAACGTTGTATGTTTATTTTAATTATGGACATGCTAACCGTAGCGCCATATTTAGAAAAAATCGCCAAATGGTGTGTTGTTACGTCAGACGCCGTTTTCGGTCACATGAGTTTCATAGAATTTAATAGGCATATTTCGAGTAAAACTAATAATTTTTGATGATTTTTAAGCTGATATTCAGAATCTGTAGCTTCTAATGTTCCAGAAAATGGTATAAGCACGTCATTTTGGGTAGGATGCAAGTTCCTTATTAATCCAAAAACAGGTTTGCCAAGTGAAGCCGTTGCACGCTTAAATAATCTTTTATTATTTACTTGAAGGCTTTTAGACGGCTTCCATACAGGGTGGTCCAAAAGTAGCCTAACAGTTAGTTAGGTATACAGTTATTTATACATAAACAATTTTTTATTACAGGTTAAGTTTAGTTTGGTTGAATTATCGTAGTACTAGAGCTACATGAGAGTTATTGGCGACAGGCATCGTAATTAAGAACCATAGTCAAAAGTGACAGCTTTATTTACATACATATATTTACATTCTTAATCCCGAAGGTGGTCCAATTGTCTACCTTCGACATTGATGCATTCCTGCAACCTATTCTCGACACTCTCACACACAGTACGACACAAATTCAAGTTGTCATGAATGTCCTTAAAAGCATCATCGATGAATTTCTTCAACTGGCGTACTGTGGCGGGTTTTCTGGAATAAAAATTATCCTTTACTACTCCCCAGAAAAAGAAATCCATGGGAGTAAAGTCCGGGGAACGTGGTGGAAACTCAATGCTCCCCCGTCTCCCTATCCAATGATTCGGGAAGATCAGATCCAGGTATTGTCGGACCACCAAAGAATAATGAGATGAGGCACCGTCCTGTTGAAAAAACAACTCCGCAAAGTTGGGCCGTGCTTGCAGTTGTGGTACTACAACTTGTATCAACATATCCAAATACCTGGGGCCATCAACGGTTTCATCGAAAAAGACAGGACCCACGACACCATCGCAGGATATGCCACCCCACACTGTGACACCTGGAGGATTTAAATGGGTAGTCAAAATGACATGTGGGTTTTGGAACTGATATTGATTCAAATAACAACTATATGATTAACCAACTTTGGCTTTATGGTTATCAAGTCTTACGAAATTTGGACATGATAAAAGTAATGCAATTTAAGTTGTATGCAACAGCATATGCCGTATTTGGCACTGGATATAAATACTCATTATGGTAATAAAATTTTGGTAAGGTTTGAAATGAAATCTTCCTCCTAAAAGTCAAATATCATATACAGTCAAAGTCTGTTACAATAGCAACTTGTTTATAACACCATAAATGTTTGGTCCCTTAAATTGTCTACAGACCTTGATGTTATATCTTGCTTATGAAGAAATTTTTTAATGAACTCCTTGGTTATGTTACAACGCTAAAAATGTTATTTGATATACATAATGCCTGCTTAAAGAAAAATTCATTTTAACTTTAATTAGTAATGAGTATATCATACGTATTTTACACGATTTACACTTAATATTCATTCGTTTATAATGTTACTAGATTATAACTAGATTATATGTCATATATATTGAGGTCCCTTGAAATACGCTATAACCAAGTCATAGTAATTTACCCTTCATGATAACTTGATAATTTTAAGCTATGTCATGGTATATTAAAAATTTTGTTAAATCTGATTTAATTTATGCAATATTAAAATAAGAACAATGGTTATTTTAAGTTAATATCAAACCCTGTTAACCAGAACTCTACTTTATATTGATTTTGCTCGAGCTGTACTGGGACATTTTTCAGTGCTTTGAAAGTAAAAAAAAAATAACATGGTTATTACAAATCACTGTACATGACATATCGCTTAGCATAAACCGAAATTCTGCAGTTTATCTTACAATATTATTCAGTGATGAAAATTTTAAATAGAAAAAAAGCACTGTTATAATAATTTTCTAACCATTTGTATCCTTTACACATTATTTTCAATTTATACCAAAATTAAACTTTATAAATTGCATATTAGAGTATCGTTTGAATTTTTTAAAAAATATATATTTTAATTAAACATTGAAATTATATCGTCCGTCAAATGAGATAACCAAGAATGTGCAAAAACACAGGTACAGAAACCGGAAAGA
>JAFNEN010001567.1:0-29699 GCA_019343175.1 Oedothorax gibbosus | reverse complement strand
TTTCCCTATTTTCAGTGTCAAGAGCCGGGGCGTTGGGAGGCGTAGCCTTTACGTTAGTCTGATTTTGGTCAGTAATTTTATTGGGCTTGTTTTTATTTTTACGCTGCCTCTTAGAAGGCTGTTTTTTCCTCTGGCTAGTTTCTCTCAAAAAGTACTTAGCCTGTTCATTGGAAGGCTCACTTTGCTCATCATCTTCAGACCGAGTATCATCCCCAGATAGGGCTTCAAATGAGTTACTCAAAGGAATATCGTCATTAAAATATTTGCTACAAGAGGGTTGAGCCACAGTATTAGAGGGCTTCTGATAATCAAGAGTTATTTTAAGCCTAGGTGAATTAGAGGCTTTTTTGTAGATAGGGAAGTCGTCAACATACTTTGGAGAAGATCTATCTGAATTGGACTTAGGAATAGGGTTAAGTCCGGGAATCATTGATTTAATCGGTGATGAGATTTGATCATCTAAAGAGGGCAGTGGCGAGGGAGATCTGATAGTCTCAAAAATCTTAGCTGTAATGGGCTCTTGGTTAAATCGGGATTTTAATCGATCCCTGTTAGGAACATGAACCAATCTGGGGTCGTTAGGGATGCCCCTTTGTTCCATAAGGAGGCTATTAAATTCCTCTTTCAAGAGATCAATTTGTACTCTGTCGGTGGGAGTCAGGGGTCCTGGCTGATTGAGAATAGCAATATTGTTAGCTATCTGAATAAGCCTTTCATTGGCTTTTACGATTTCCATAATGACAAAAATCAAGAATGCTTCATAGAGCCGTGGACAAAAATGGCGTCAGAAATAGCAGCAAGAATCCAGCAACTCAAGAGCAGCAAGAATCCAGCAACTCTACTGACACAAGGCCAGAGAGCGAGCAGGGAATTGGAGAGGCAAAAAAATGAAAGAATCACTTGCTAAGACAAGGCGCACCTAGTTTAGCTTGGATGAGCAAATGGAAAATAAAAGAAAAACAGTTGGAGCAAGCTCCCCTGCCTGTTATAGAATCAGCGGCACGCGCGGCGGCGTCGCCGTGGCTGGGCCACTCGGGCACTAGTCAGGAAAGGTGGACAGAATTTCCGCGAGGAAAATCTGGTCCGAGGAATGATAGAAAATTCCGCAAGGAAAGATCTAGTCCAGTCAGGTAAAGCTCGGTCGAACAAAAGCGTATGGAAAGCCTAAGCAAACCACGTTTCAGTTGAACGACACGGCAATACAAATTGCAAGCAAATCAAGCCAATCGCCCGGCAGCTAGAGAACTAGGCCGCCGACAAAATTTGAAACTTGATTGCAATACAAATCAGCAGTGAAAATATCACAGGGCAGTAGCGTAGCGTATACGCGCGTAAAAATACAATCGACACTAAGTCTCAAAATCACTCAATAGGAGCTTCGAAAAACGCGTCCGCACTAGTCAGGCGCGCGATCTCGAAGAATGAGCGTTATCTCCAAAGACACGGCCAGTTCTTGGTATTTCCCCTCCTCTCCTGAGGGACGGGGACCACATGTTTAGCATATGTCCCTGTTCAGACACGGGGAACGGCATAGTTAAATGTAGCAAAATTATGCCTCAAAAGGCGTTACAAAACTTGTAGTTTTTTTCTCTCATACCTTTATTTTGTTATTTTAATATAAAACTTTTTTACAAGGATTAAAAAATTGTATCAAGTGTAAAGGAATAAAGACAAAAGATGTTTTTTTGTATTTTCATTTGCTTGTAACTTTTTAATAAATGACTTTAGCCAGAAAAAATAGTTTTGTTATCGTATTCAGCAACTCAAAATGTTTCCAAAAATACGAAAACGAAGTTTTGCTACAATTATTAAATAAAATAGATTTGACGAGTCAAAAATTACTGAATTCAATTCCACATTCAATTCCTTGACCGTATTATATAACGAACGTATAACGATTATCTAAGCGTTACGATTATATAAGCTATAACCTGAAATGGAAATCACACGCCAATTACGTATCAAACAAATTAAGATTAGTTTTAAGACAATTTTATTTTTTGAGAAATAAAATAAACCAAGATTTTATGCGATTACTTTGCAACGCTTTTGTACATCCTTTGTTTAATTATGGAATCCTTGCCTGGGGAGGGGATTATGTAACAAACCTCAACATAATTATAACAAACAAAATAAATTTGTTAAAGGCAAATGTGAGCATAAACATTGAAAATTATGAATTGTTAAATATTCTACCTATTCGTTATATTTATTTCTTTAAAGTTTGTTTTTATATTTTTAACAAGCCTGATGTGTCCAATAAGCGGATATGTATTAACACAAGAAGACTTAATGGTATTTACATCATTCCTAAACCTAAAAAGAACATTTTCTGTAAAAATTTTATTTATCTTGCACCAAAGTTTTTTAATAGTCTTCCGCTTCAAATACAATCTTTAATTAATCTTACTTCCTTCAAAAACCAAATGAAAAATCTTTTGTTTGATATTCCCGATATAGAGAACTACTTTTGATTATGCATACTTCAATTATTGAAATAAAATAACTGTACAGTAATTCATTTTGTATTGACTAACCCTCTTACATATATCTCCGATACTTCTGTTGCCATAATAATATTTTTTACTTATGATTTAATATTTGTTCTTTTTTTGTGTTTGTAAATTTACATCCATATACTTTTTTTATGCTTCCAATATGGTCCTTGTGACCCTTGGTGTTCTATCTACTGTATAATTGCTTTTGAATTTGTTTTTTTCCCTTCAAATTAATATATGTTATTTTTGTGCAATAAAAAATTAATTAATTATTATTTAAAAAACAAAAGAAAAAGAAAGACCCATTATACGTCAAATGGTAGGGAATTTTCTGCACTTCAATTTGATATGCTGTTTTCTACATAAATTGCAAGCCTCTTTTTACGTACCTTACAAATGATAAACAGTAAGCAAATCTGTTTTTTATGGTTATTGGTAAATAAGTTTCTTCCCTGAAATTCTTATGGGAAAACAACTGCAGCAACGTCAAAAAAATACAGTATCCAGCTGTAATTTAAACCTTTAAAAGCCAAAAGTAACTAGTTTCATTAATTTTCTTTCGCAAATTGAATTAATATATTTATAGTCTGCTTAATTTATTTTTAGTTCGAAGAATAATTATATAAAATTGCTTCATAGCATACGTTTAGAAAATGTCAAAAACGTTTTTAAATGACGCGAGCTTTTCTTACTCTTCAACATAAAATTCTGTAAAAAAAAACACCTTATTTTTCTTAATATTTATTAATAACAAAACACGAAACTACTCAGAACTGCACTAAAACTAAGAAATACAAATTAAAACTAACCAGATATTTATGCAAAAAAATGCAATGCCTTGTTGTTTTCTTTGTATGAACAAATAATGAACAATCACATAATCCCATTGTGGTATATTTTATGAAGATATTCTGGACTGATTTATAACAGAAATAAATTTTTCTTCAAATATTTTTAAATAAATAAAGTTTCTAATCCATCGTTGATGTGGCAACAGCGATTTAAATGACTTTAAATTAAATTCCAGCAGGGGTGCCTACAAGGGGGGGTCAACGACGCAGACTGCGTCGTTGAAATTTTAGGGGGGGAGGGTTGATTTTTTTTATAATTTTTTTTTAGCAAACTGTCTATTTTGACTAAACGAACTCAACAAATTCTTATTTTTTCTCAGAGTCTCCGGAAGGGGGGGGGGGGGCATTGTGTATGGTTATACCCAGCAGAACCCGTGTTCTGGAGAATTTTTATTTGGTTTAAAATAAGACAGGAACAATTGGCAAGAAAATCACAAGTGGCTTCAATTTTTGTATATTGTTTTGACTATAATATAAAGTGTATGAATGGGTAACCGTAATCCAGAACGACACTAAGAAAAAAAAAGATGATCTAAATTATGTTCGAAGGCGTCTACCAGGCGCAGTTTAAAAAACATTTCGATGAATTATTGACGTTCGCATTTCGTTTGCCAATCATATCCATAAGATATTCCCGACATATTTTGCAGCTGGCATCGAATTTTGTTTTGTATACTGTTTCAATGAAATAATGACCTTCGGATAATATTGCTGACAATAATTCAGTAACCTATGTCATACACTGTCAAATATGGGTTATCACATTTGAAGATAATGTTCTCATTTTTGAGATTAATGTACTCCTTTTTGAGAATATTGTACTTTTAAGAATATTGTTCTTTTTTTAAAATAATGTTCTCATATTTAAGAATTATATTCTCCTTTGTAAGAATATTGTTGTTATTTTTGATAATATTGCTCTTATTTTTGATAATATTGTTCTTGTTTTTAAGAATAATTCTAATTTTTGAGAATTATGCTCTAATTTTTGAGACCGTCATTGGTTCATAATAGATTCGAATGTTTTGTTCTCAAATTCGACGTCATGAAAGTTTTAAGAGTGAATGAGAAAGAAATTGAACGAACGGTAGCAATTGTTAAAAGCCGAGACGGGCTCGATCTCACGGTGTAAGGTTCCACGTTAAGAATAGAACAGGGTACAATTGCAATCCCACTCTTTCATCCCATCACCATTACAGAATGGGTGTTAAGATAACTTGAAGTTGTTTGACGTATTGCCACCAGACATATTTAATTTTAAAAACATAAATGATCTCAAATTTGAGATTACAAAGGACTGGTTTTTGATAATATTGTTTTCACACTAAAATAAGAACATCCTGGTTCTCGTTTTTGAGACTTTCGGTTTTAACAGTGCAGCTACAATTTGGAAAATATGAGTTTTGCCATCAGAGGCCCCATTTACAAAACTGTATACTTCTATTAGTTGAACTGAAGAATTAGTGGCCTCACTAAATTAGATACTTCTATTAGTTTGACTGAAGAATTTGTGGCTTCATTAAACTACATACTTCTATTAGTTGGGCTAAAGACTTAGTGCCCTCACTAAACTAAATACTTCTATGAGGCTGGCTGAAGAATTAGTAGCCTCACTAAATTACATACTTATATTAGTTGTACTGAAGAATTTGTGGCTTCATTAAACTATATACTTCGGTTAGTTGGACTGAAGAATTAGTGGCCTCACTAAACAAACTTCTGTTAGTTGGGCTAAATACTTAGTATTCTCACTAAACTAAATACTTCTATTAGTTGGGCTGAAGAATTAGTGGTCTCAATAAACAAACTTCTATTAGTTGGGCTGAATAATTAGTGGCCTCACTAAACTACGTACTTCTATTGCCCTGGACGAAGAATTAGTAGCCTCGAACACAATGGAAATGCTCTTGGTGGCGTCCTTCTCCAGAGTACACCTTTCTGGTCCGTCCGGACAGTCTTGGACATCGACATTCTTCACAGTCACTTGCTTCGAACCGCAATCTTCGAACTTGGTGGCAGTAGAGAGGGCGACGCAAGCCAGCAGGCAAATTAAAAAGGCCTTCATTTCTGCAACACAACCTTAAGATCAGTTCAGTTTTATTATTTTTTTGTTATCAGTTTTAGAGTTATAACAATACACTTTAAAATTGGGGCTGTGTAACGCTACACGACTTTCAATCACCGCTCAATAAATCAATATTCACATTTAACGGTAATTATATATCCTATAAGGTAATTTCAATAACGTTAAAACAAAAATGTTCTCTTGCGTATGCACAATTTTATAGAATTCCCTATTATGACCCTCAACAAGTACTAAGAACTAGTGTATCACATTTGAAGTCTGTATCTATTTTCGTATTTCAGCACTTTCTTTAATACCAAAAAAGTTTAATGGCACGTATCTATTGCTAGTATTATCGCTTTTTAACTCTCTATACCAGGCGGCTAGGTCGCAGCCTGATATGCATTGTGCTGAATTGCTCAAAAGTATTTTCTTTAAAGGATTTTTATTTAAATTCTGGGAAAAACTTGAACTTAATGGATCAAGTAGCGAAGGAAACTTAAAAAAGCCAGGATCTGGTATACATGCGAACAATTATGATAAATTTTTGCAGTGCGTTTAAAATACATTATAGTCATTCAGAATGCCCGTAATATGATTTATGCAATGTAGAAATAGATTCTCACAACCATTTATTCATGCTCATATCTTTTTGTGACGAAGCCGGTTTTGTCCATTATTCTTACAATGAATTTTCATTATAAGGTACTGAATCTGCTAAGAAATCATTAAGATTTAGTGTCTAAAATAAACTTACCTGCTCAATTCCAAGCACTTTCAGTGTTTTAAGTCGGTTGTTTCGGTGTTTTGCCGGTATATATATATATATATATATATATATATATATATATATATATATATATATATATATATATATATATATATATATATATATATATATATATATATATATATATATATATATATATATATATATATATATATATATATATATATATATATATATATATATATATATATATATATATATATATATATATATAGTACACATAAAACAATTGAAAAAATTTATAATATACTAAACACATAATACAAAACGAGAGAATCTTACCAACTGGCGCTAAATTTGCCATAATCAGTAAAAAATAAAATAACGAATACAAAAACAAAAAAAGTAAATAAAAAAATGAAAAAATATAAAAATAAGATATGGAAAAAAAACAAAAATAGTGGGAAAGGCCATTTCATCAGGAGGTAAAAACCTTGAGCCACTATTAAAACAATACACTTTTCTGTATTGGGATGGACGAGAGTCAAATAAAAAAATCCCAATTTTACCCCGAAGTGTACTGTGGAATTTCCAGAAGAGAATTAAAAACAAAATCAAAATTAAAAACATAAAGACAAACTTACATAAAGCAGATGAAGCGAATAGAAAACAACACGAAACTTTGAAGACAACCGCTTCTCACAAAATCCGAACTAAAAACTTAGGTGAAACTATTGACAGTTACAGTGTAGAAATTAAGTGCGGTGAAGGAAAAAAAATAGACTATGAGTAAAAGTTTAGTGACGTTACAAAGAAAATTATTGCATATACTTCTTTATAAATTTTGGAGGGAAATTGTTGTTGATAAGTGTACGATGGAGGTCAAGTTTTTGGGAATTTTTAAAGTTATTGACGTTGCAGATGATATTAATGCGATGTAGGTGATTTATAATGCAATTTCTATAGACTTTAACAGAAAGATTAGAATTCCAAGGAATAAGTCGAATAACATCAAAATGAAAGTCATTACGTTTATCATAAATGTTGGTATTGGCAGAGTTATCTGAGATCTGAATTTGTATGTCTAAGAATTGTAATGAAGAAATAGAGCTATTGGTTTTCTTAAGAAGAAGTTCTGATGGGTAAATTTTGTGCCAAAGGTGTATAAAATCAGGATAATCAAAGACAATCAGGTCATCAACAAATCGGAAGGCAGTGAAGTTTAAAAGAGTGTAGTTTTTCTCAAACCAGGGTAAAAATAAATTTGCAAGGATAGTTGAAAAGGAACTACCTTGTGGTATTCCATTAACTTGTTGGTAGATTTGTTCACTATTGTAAATAAAATTACTAAAAATGCAAAAATTAATTAGTTTATTCCAATATTCCAGACTAATATTTAATATACTATTGTAATCATTATAATAAGCAGTGAGGACGTCTTTTAGGTGAAATAAAGGTAGGCTAGAAAATAAATCCTTGAAGTCAAAAGTGTCAACTGAATGAATATTCTTGTTATGCAAGTGTTCTAAAACAGGTTTATTGTTGTTAATAATCCAAGTAAAGCCTTCACCGACAATAAAATTGTAAAGTTTGGTCAGCAATTTAAAAAAGATATCACCAGGTTTATTGATTTAAGTGTTGGAACCACAGGTTATAAAGCGAAAAGCTAAAGGGGTTTTGTGGAATTTTGGAGTGATGGTAACATAGGGAAATTTAATGGAGGAGTTATTAATTTTAAAATATTTATTGAAGGCAATAATCTTTTTACATACACTTTTGTAGTCCAAATTGGAGAGTTTGTATGTGTCGGATGATTTTAGTTCATTGTCAAGAAGAGACAAGTAGAAGTTTTTGCAAATGAAGGCATAATTATTGGAGGCTTTGTCTACTGGAGTTATAATAAAATTATTTTTGATGTGTTTGACAAAAGCTTTCAAGTGTTTTTGATTGTAGTGGGAGAAATTAAAATTATAAAAGTTGTTATCTATGAAGGTTTGTAAATGAACCTCGATTATCCGTCAATCTTTTATCTGGAACTCTCTGTTAACCGAACTTCTCTAAGCCAACATAAAAAAAAAATTAACTACAGTCATTTCTATGTTGTTCACAGGCTAAAAAATCTACGGCGATTCTAAAATTTGCAATCTTTGGCGATAATGAAAACAGCAAACTTCTGCTATTCTGAAATTTGAATTCTCCGAAGATTCTTCAATCGGGAGATTCCGGTGTTTATGAAATCGGGAAACTACGGTTACTTTAAGATTTTCAAAACTTTGGCAACGAGTTTCTGGTAATCCTTAATTTTCGAAAAAATCCCGGTATCTTCTAAAATCGTGAGACTACAAGTGATATCTACAATAAACAAAAGGTCTGAGGTCTGCGGACTTTAAGCGGTCTTCTGTACTATACGCTAAATACAAAAATTGTCGACCAACAACAACAGGCCAGAGGCCTAGCAAGGTTGGTTCAAAATATATCTAATTCTTTACTAGTTTCCAATAACTATCGATATTCTTCTTCAATTCTCCTACTCTCTTTGAATACACAATACAATCTGGTAAAGCATTCCTCTCATTGACAACTCTATTGGGAAAAAAAGTTGTTTTTTTACTTCCCTTCAAAAGCATGATTTATTCAATTTCAGATCATAACCTCTGGTCCGGCTATTTAAGGTAAAACCTAAGCACAGCATGTCCCCGTGCTTTATCAATTTGAATAACTGAATTAAATCACCCCTTGTTCTCCTGTTTTCCAGGGAATATATGTTTAAAGATCTTAATCTGTTATCATAATCGATACCCGCGCGCGCGGATAAACCCTTAATCATGGTTGTAGCCCTAAGCTGAACTTTTTCAATCAACTCGATATCTTTTCCAAAACTGAACAGCATATTCTAGATGTGGCCTTAGCAATCCCCTACACAATGGCAAAATAATCTCTTTAGATTTAGAAGTGATTCTTTTTTTAATATATCCTAACATTCGATTGGCTTTCCTACTTGCTTCAACACATTGTTTACTCATTTTAAAATCCTTGCTCACCAAAACTCCTAAGTATATATAATGAAAATTGTCATTTATCCGGCATTTTCCACTATCCGACAAACAGAGTATGGTCTTACCCTTCCCGGCAGTCACCAGGCACATGTTGACGAAGCCGATCTTGATGCAGGACTTGCCCTCCGGACAGGGCACATTCGGTCACATATCCACCGCACCCGCGCGCGCCTAAGAACAACAAAAGAACAGAAGTTGGAACTCCAATTATTCGAATCAATTGGGATTAACAACATTCAGATGGAGTCAATCGGAAAAAACGGTATATTCAATCAATTGTCAAGGATTTTTTTTGTTTCTCAATAGGGCTGCATTATTGGCGGTCAAGCCTCTTCAGACTCGGCATATTCCCCATAACGGAGAGCCATTTTTCTTGTGGCACCATCTAGGCGACTCTCGCTACCCATTTTGACGTTCAGACTACAATGAATCTGAGCTCTCTGTGGATGTTAACGTATGCCGAGAGAACCCAAACCAAAAGGGTACTCTAGGGATCTTTTACATACAGTGAAACCCCGATTTTACTTTTCTCAAGGGAATGGGTAAAAAAACGTACTCAACTTTATTCAACTTATGTTAGAATATTCGTTTTACAAAAGCTTTTATGCAACATATAAACTTTTATAGTCGGCCTATTTGTGACGGTTGGTCTCTGTTGGATGTTATGCCTGGTAATTTTTTTCTGTTCGTCCAAAAAAAAAAATACTAGGCATGACATCCAACAAAGACAAACAGTATATTTAACGTGCTCCCCATCTATAAGGGGTTTATTCTTCCGACTTTTCGCTGCATAGGCCGTTTATAGGTCGGTAGTTATTTTGGCAATGCCCCCGAACCTGAAACTTTTCGCATTCGAAGAAAGCGCCTTAATTGTTTGATGGTATTTTTTTTTAAGAATGGGCGTTTTGAATCGTAAGCTTTACTACGACTAATATAATAATTATAATCTTTGCAACTTTTTGCTACTTTTATAGTTCAAAATACAGTGGAACTGTAACTATTTGAATTAATTATAGTTATACTTTGCATGTAAATGTGTTGACATTTCATTTAAAACGAAGTTCTCTTTTTAACGGTTTTTTTTATCTTACTTCTTAGCATACTTACAATAACTATTAAAAAAAACCTTTTTTCAGAACAATCCGATTATCTAAATTTCCGAATTTCCGAATAGGAACCGGCTGGAATCGGAGATCTATTTTGTTTTTTTGTTCAAAAATTAACGCGATCTAAGTCAATAGAAAGTATTTAGAGATGCCTCCTCCTGGACATCCATTGAAATGGATGTTTTGTTTTATAGGATCCTGTTACTAAAAATTTTGGATAAAATTGGATAAGAATCTAACAACTGACATGGTTCGATAAAGGAGCATCTGAAAATCACTTTTTTTGCTTAATCAGTCGTTTATTTGCACAAAAAAGGACTTAGAACGAGGGCCAACATGATTTCGAAGTTAATAAACAAAATAAAAAAAAATCAGCGGTCAATTTTAAAGGAATTTTGCTTTTAAAGAAATGTTAGAATGGACCCAAAACTTGTCTGCGCATTTATACAACAAAAAAATGTTCATTTTTAGGGCTTAAGACTTCGCTACTGCACTGATGTGACCTTCATAAAACATTAAACATTTTTAAATACTTTCAAACAATATTATAAATTGGATAAAAAAAATTGGAAGCAATCTGTGCTATTCACTTAAAGAACTAGGAGCAAATGCACATTATCTGTGACTCTGTGAGCATTTTTGAGAAAAACATTTATTTATTAAAATGCTAGTTTTACGAAATTTATCCTACCGTAGTAGAGCACGATATGGAATCAGCTTTGTGATTTCAGGTGAGCTGGAGTTCTTAAATTTTAGGAATCACAATTTACGATCGACAGAATTTCGGAATTAACAATCATAAAAGATAATTGACAAATTTGAGATCGTTGAAGATTTGCGACTTTAAGATCTTATCTTAAACCACCTAAAAAAGTTGACAAAAATATATTTTGAAGTCGCCAAATTGTAGGATTTATTTGCATTTTGTGACTAGAAACCGTTAATTTTTAACCCTGCTGCAAAGCATGTTTTTTTTATAAATATTTGTTTGAAATATATTTTTACATAAAGAATATACAGTATACTTTTCTCAAAACAATTAGGAGAGCGCATGGTTTTAACCATTTCATCCCCAATGATTCCATTTGGAATCATCAGCTGGCGATTTGGCGATGGGGTATTATTCTTTGGACATTTTTGGCTGCATTTGCCAAGGATTGATGGATTTTTCGATCAACCTTCAATTACAATTCAATATTCATAGTAAAGACAAGACAAGGTCTGTCGGGTCAGCTAGTAATATATAAAGAAGATTAAAGGAAAGTGTTTTCAATTACTAAAAACTGATTTTTTAAAAATAAATAATTTCTTAAATGTCTCTAAAATATAATTACGAACCAATGTTATAAGTTTATTCCTTCATCTGTGGATTTATCTGTACAAGGATCAGTCCATAAGTCACCAAAGTTCCAACAACCGACAGCAAATTCCCCTTTGTGAAGTGCAACAGACCACAACCGGACAAAACACAATCCGGTACATCAACAATCTGCTGGATTCGAATCTGCTGGACTATCGAGAAGTTCACACGGTCTTCACCAGACATGCTATTTTTGCTTCGTTACCAAACTTCTTATAAATACTCAGCTTCAGGTTTTTCATTTGTGTTGGTACACAGTCAGCAAAATGAAACAGTAAATACAGGGATATATAATATTTAATGTAATACAGGTGCCGAAAAAGCCTTAAAGAATTTTGTGTTTCCAGAAGGTACAAAAAAAAAAATTGATATCTCACTGAAATTATTCAGCAGGTAATAAACAGACAGGCAAAACAACGTGCTAGAAAATGAAGTTTGTAAGTCTTCGACAGCATCAATAATTTTAAAGAACTTTTTGAAAAATCTTGTAGGGTTTTTGAGAATCAACAGTTCATTCTCCTCATTAATTTCTTTCACAAATTCATTTATGTGTATCGAAATTTTGTAACATAAAACCGAATGCAAAACTTGTATAAGTGCCACTGGCAATGCTGGTAAAAAGTGAAAGAAAACAATTTTCAGAAATAAAAATAAATTCCTGACCCATTTTAGGTTAAACTTGATATTGTAAAACATTTTTTGGTACACATAATCAAGTGCATAGTTATGCACAATCAAGGTATATAATACAGGATATATAAACAATAATATTATTAAAACGATAAGTGAATTATTCAGACACTTATTATTTGAAGGTTTTGAGGATAAACTTTTTACTTTTTTCATTGTATCAATTACAGTTTTTGATTGTCTTCGCAAGGTATGCCAAACTAGTAATTTAAAAGCCAAGCTTATTATTACAGCCAGCGCTATCTTCCATCTAAACCAATCTTCGTATGCAAAGTATATCATTAATACCCCTTCCTCCATAAATTGTAAATGTAGAAGTGCAGGAATTATGAATGACAAATTTCGTTCATATAATTTCAGTCCCTCTAAATGAAGTATTCCAAAGTATTTGATGAAAACAAAAAGGATGCCGTAACGTTTTCTGAAATCGACCAAAGATTTACTAAATCTGTGAACTTCAATCATATTTCTATTATAATTTTTTACACTAATAAATGATTCGTCAAGTAATGATATTTAGTTGTGCCGAGAAGCACATACACAAAATATCTGTCAACTACAACCTAAATCACTTTAAATGCGTTACAAAGAAATATTCTCTTATAATTCAAATTTTATTGAAAATAACTGAACTATCCAACATTGGAAAAACATCTCAGTTCTATGAGAGTCAAAAATTTGTTGTTGATTTTTAAAATAAAATAATAACAATAAATTGTCAGGGCAACACAATTTCATAAATATTTAATTTTTCAATATATTTAGTTAAATATAAATTTAATATTAAAAGATTGAGTACCATTCGTTCATGTTAACTTTTCGTTTCATTATAACTCAACCCCTAGAGTCGTTTTACACGCAATAGTTCCATTACTTTTTAATAATTATAAATCTTGTAAAAATTAAAAAGTAACAAAGATTTTAAGAATACTCTACATTC
The DNA here is from genome assembly GCA_019343175.1 of Oedothorax gibbosus. Classification (NCBI taxonomy): domain Eukaryota; kingdom Metazoa; phylum Arthropoda; class Arachnida; order Araneae; family Linyphiidae; genus Oedothorax; species Oedothorax gibbosus. The sequence continues at coordinate 16,403 of JAFNEN010001567.1, read as the reverse complement.
TTACTTTAAACTGATATCGGAAGACGTTTGTAATGAAAGATTACTTTAATTTCGAATATCCGAATGTTCCTATATATTTAAAATATATTATTAATAATCTAAATTTTCCAAATTCAATATCGAAGATTAATCATCATTTATTATTATTATTGAATCTACTTCTCCCACAACAACTGATGTTTTAGTTATCTATATATAATACTCTTATACGGCACCCAAATTTCCTACTAATAATAAAACAAAATACTACTAATTTCAAAATGACCGACTGAAAACAAAAAAAAAAGTGTTTCTTCAGGAATGGCTTGAAAAAGAGAAAAATAATTATAAATATTATGCACAAAATATAGATAGAATCGGTAAGTTTAAATTTAAAACATGCATAATATTAGGGACGTTTAATGTTTGAAAATTTGAATTATAATTTCGATCGACTGAAATTCAAATAGTTTTGAAACATATTTTCTAAGCGTTGACGGCTACCACAGTTTCCAATTTATTTACAAATGGATCTTAGTCAAGCACTCAGCAGCGAAATATTTTCGCAATAAAACCAGTAATTTAAAAGGATTAATTTAAAATTATTTTATGTTAAAAGGATACTAAAGGCGGTTTGCTTAAAGGACCATGTTCGGATTTGGCTCCTAGTATTAATAATTATCTGATATGGAAAATAATTCCGAAATCCTCCAATCAATTAATTTGGATTAGGTTTCAAAAACTTGATTTTTATACAATTAATTTGAATGATTAAATGCTTGTGTAAGAAAAAAATCTAATTGATCTAATAATAATAAAAAAAAAATGATGGTTAAAAGATAGTGTCGATCTTGCAATGCATATCCGCACTGCCATTCCTTATTTTGAATCGATCTCTAATTAAAGTACTCTCAATTAATAATATATGCTCGCAATGGTAAATAATGCACCCCTAATATGCAGCTCTAGTGCGATTACTTTTAAATACCCAGCATGGTTACAATGGGCAAGTTTCAGGTCTTGAGTCTCAACAAGAGTGTAGAATGAAAATGAAATCTTTCTTGAGCAATAGTCATAGCTTAAATACTCATCTGGAAATTCAGTAACCCAGTCGTCAGAACATCGGCTTCTCATACAGAGGGCCCAACGTTCAAATGTCATCCATATCCAATGGACGGATATTTGTTGAGAAAATAAAAATAAAATGGACTCTAAATGGGGTTGTTTCATGTCTTGGATGGCAACAGCTAAAACGGTTTGTTTTCATTTGCTGCCTAGAATTACTTTGGTATTGGTGTTCGAAAATGAGTTTTCTAAGAATATTTTACATATTAAATTTTCTAAATGTCAACTTCTTGTTGTGATGTTGCTTGTTCGAATCATTTGTTGAAGAAAGCTTGCATAGTAATAATAGTTTCTTTTCATCTTTATAAGTCATTTTGAGAATGAAACCGAAGCAACCAATGATATCGCTACACAGAGAAATGAAAACAAGAGCATTACATCATCTGAAACATTCCCATTACGGGGTCTCCCGAAAACACTGGGACAGAAATGCTCGTTAAATATGTGGAGTCCAAAGTCCAAACGGCGTTAGCGTGCGATGTCGCTTGAAGTCCAGTTGGATGACAACTAAGGTGTCGACCTCGTCACTTGATTCTAAATTACGAGGCGTACTTGGCTGTGTTAAAGCTCCTTAGAGGCTAAAAATAGACAGCCGGAAGCGTTCAAACTAACTTAACCATAGCTTAAATACGCATATGTGGGTGGGCCGGGTGGCCTAGCCTTGTGGATTGGATCGCAGCCCATTACGCTAACAGCCTGCTCACTGTACCGGGTGCGGATTCGATTCCCGCTTTCGCCCTGGGTGTACTTTCTCTCTCTGTGTCAGTTAAAATTTTGTCTGTGCCTGCCTTACTTGACGAAGGTTTATAAGCGGATCCCTGATCAAGCACACAAACCGGAAAATACATGTACCAACGTACCAACCTACTTACCTACCTACGCTTATGTAATGTCAGCAGAAGCCCATCACCAAAATCATCAATAAAATCGCGGAAAACAGAACGACACTACGTCACGTAAAACTTGAAAATAATTTTTCAAATAAGGAATTCAGTTTCCAATAGTAAATTTACAATTTTAATTACTTTCGTGTTTAATTAAATTATTTTCGGATAATTGCAACATAAAAAAACAGATTTATGCGCAGTGCAGTTTTTTTCAGAAAATTCATCATTTTTTTTAACTCTGAAAGTTTAAAAATATTAAACTTAAGTATTAAAACTACTTTAGTAAAAGCTGCATATTCGTGCAAAGTTACAACGCAAACAGATGTCTATTTTTAGAGTTTATAAAGTAAAAAGTAAGTTTGTTACAGAATATGTCACTTAAACCGCTTCCACACAACATTTTTGCTCAACAGGAAACAAACTATTTATACACCTCAGAAAGAAATTCGGCAAACAGAGCCTTTAGCTATTTGTAATTAAACATTTAAACGATAAAATGAATTATTTACATTAATATTCTTTTTTAGATTTAATAATTAGACTTTATCGTTTGCTTAATTTGTTTGAAGTTCGAAGAATAATAAAAAGTGGGTGATGTGGTTAAAGTGCGTGACGGACAGACGGACGGACTGAACGATTATAAAACCTTCCACTTTTTACGTTATAAACGTAGTGTGGAAGCTAAAAGTGGTAGAAAATGGTCGTTTTTTTTTCTTTGGACTCTCTACTCTAAACCTATCGATATTACGATTTGTATCTTACTCGGTTCGTTTTGTGGATTTCTTCCGAAGGGGTTGGCGTCACGGATATTTCCAGCATAGTTCGACGTTCGGTTTTAATTTAATTATTTAAAATTTAATTTTTAACAACGTTGAACTTTCGTTCTTAACTCTTTCTGATTGCACCTATATGTTTAATAATTTGCAATTTGAAATATGAAACTAACAAAATGAAGACAGAATGAAACCAAAATTCTCTTTAATCCTTTAGTTGGATCAGATTTACTGTACGGTCCCCCTTGGCGCGATTTTTTTCTGATTTGGCGATAAATAATTTTTCTGGCAACCTGTCTGACTTCAACTGAAGATTCGAATTATATGACTTCGCACCGATGACGTCTTCCGGCAACCCTATCGGACCGTTTGTTGAGTTTTCATAAGAAATATTCCTATACGATCTTTTCTTTGAATAGTGGTTTTTAAAAAAGTCGCCAAAATACGGACTTTTGGCACGATTTTGGAAAGTTCGCCAAGGGGGGGGCCGTACAGTAAATCTCTGCCCATTAAAGATAATTATATTTTCATTTTTTGATACGTCAGTTAATTCTGTTAGTAAACATAAAAGACTCTAAGCGCATCAGAAATTTACATTGATATATATTTAATTTTTTAGCAGTTAAACCTGTCAAGAAATACTTTAAAATATTTAAAAAATAAAACCTAAAATTATAGTGAAAACTATACAATCAAAAATAAAATACTAATTATTCAAAAATATGAATTGAAAAATATGCGACATGTAGTATAGAAAGAAAACGCATTAAATTAAACTATATAATTATAAATTAATAACTTTTAAGAATATAAAAAATAACTTTTAAAACGTATTACTTTTTCCTTTTAAAAACAATAATAAAATCAATGATAAGAGTAAAGCGTCACTGGTTATTGGGACTTTATTCTCGAAGACCTTTAAAAAAACACATGTAAAGATACATGCTAGTACCAATAGATGTACACCGTGGGCCAATTTCAAGACATTAAGAACACGAATATTTTTTCTAGAAATACTTTAATATTTATAAATATAGATTGCAATGCGGTCTTACAAGATTTTATAAGGTTTGATAGATATTTCGTACTTTAAATGCCAAATTAAATATGCATTATTTGTGTTTGTATAAAGATATTTGTTGAAAGACAGTCAATGAAGTTGGGACCTAATTTTAAAAAACAAAAACACTCTGAGTATATATATAAATTATAAATAATTTTGCGTCTGAACGATTGAGTAATGCAACTTAATTTAATTATTTTAAAAAGTTAGATTCTATGATGTATTTGATAATAACTGGTTACCTTCAGCTGATTCTGGTAGAACTCGGTGAGCTGGGGAATTCCACTAAAACAATTGTGAGAGAAAATATTTATCAATCACGCTTTATAAATACAGAAAAAATATTCAAATAACTACAATAAAAATATAATTACAAATAAGATTATTTAGCAATTTAAAATTCTTCAGCTTGATTAACAAAATTACATAGCGTTTGAAAATGAACCATACTGGAAAAAAAAGATTTTTTTCTTATTTTCTCCTAAGAATATATTAAAATAAAATTTTACTCCCAGAAGAATGATATACTTCAACATAGCTGTAAAAAGCTATTCTAAATATTTTCTAAATGGTTGGTGGTATTTTATTTGTGCACAAAAAAATTACCAACCTCTGTTGAGTGCTAATAAAATAAATGGGGATTTTATTTTACAATAACACTGATTTTACGAAAATGAAACTTTTTAGGAAAAAACACAACTTGGACATACATACCATATAGGAAATAAATATAAAGCCATATAAAGCTAAAAGTATAACTGAAGAGTATAAACAAAACATTTTAGTTAAAAAGCGAGTCGCATCTGTCTCAGTCGGAACTCGACTCGAGTGTCTCGTCTCGAGTCTCGAATAGGGATGGAAAACCGAAACCAATTTTTTGAAAAACCGGTTTTTTGCCCTCGGTTTTGACCGAAACACCGGTTTTTTGATGAGGCCGGTCTAAACCGGAAACCGGTTTTCTGCTGGGAAAACCGTCTAAAAACCGGAAACCGGTTTCCGGTTTTGAGAAAATACCGGAAACCGGTTTTTTCTCAATAAAACGCCATCGAAGTTTTTTTTAATTATATGTAATTTTTTTTTTTTTTTAAAAATGGGGTTTTGCACTATGTTGAATCACCCGTTTTTGCCAGCATTTTTGAAAAATGCATCTTTTATTAACTTCGGTTTTCACATTTCCTTTCAAGTTTTCCTCCTAACATGATATATAAGTAAAATGCTTCTTTTCAAGATCCGTGTTGTTCCTGTGGTCTCTTAGATCAGGTTTGGCTCTTTTAAATATAATAAGCTATGTTGTATGAAATTTTTGGTAATGAACAAGGTATTACGATGAAGTTAAAAATCCGAAATAGAGATTTTGTGTTTTTTTACTCGTTTTGGAGGGAGCTGATTCCGAAAAAGTTGCTTTTGAACATTTGTCTGCCTAACTAAAAGAGCTACGAACAACAAATTTGGTAAACGAGTTTCTGTAGTACTTGTGGAAAGTCATAATAAAGTTTTCGATAAAATTGCACATATTCAATGGGTAGCTGTCATAGAACTTTTTTTGGTTTAAGGGTATCGCCGAAAAACGAAAAGCGAAGCAGACTTCAAATTTGGTAGATGTGTTCCCAAAGTACTTGTTGGACGTTACAAGGTTTTTGAAAAAATTGCGCATGCGCAAGGGACATGCACAAAAAGCGCTGCCATAGCCCATAGAACTTTTTTGGTTTTAAAAGTATTTCTGAAAAAATTAAAAGAGATACAGACTTAAAATTTGGTACACGTGTTTCCCAGTATCCTCCGGGCGTCAGAATAAGGTTTTCGAGAAAATTGCGCATGCGCTAGGGCTGGTTGCCATAGAAATGTTTTTTTTTTTAAAGGTATTGTAACTACCTTGTAGGTATATAATTTGCATTGATTTATTTAGAGGTAATTAAAAGGTTTTGTACAGTTACACACTCCTAGTTACTTCAGTTTTGGATAACAAGGTTTTTAAGTGTTTTTCTTAAAAGCCTCTATCAACAAGTTCCTTTTTATTCAATTCCTGTTTTTTAAATTTAACGTTACAGTTGTATAAACTTAGCTTCGGCTTTTCGATTACTCTCCGGCAATTTTTGTGTTTCTTGTAGTTGTTGTCCGGTTTTCCTAAGTTTCAGATTTCTGATGATTATTCTATTTTCTCTATAAAATTGTCATATCCCACTTTCTATTCCAATGGCTTATCGTATTTGCAGTGCTTATGCTTTTGCTGACATGACAGTTGAAGGGTTCGAATCCCGAATTAGGCACGGTTCACTCAGTGTTTCATCCCTAAAATAGTTCGATAAAATGAGAACCAAACGTGCTTAAAAAACTAAACTAGCAGAGTTTGCGTATATATAAGAATTACCACTTAACTAGGGTAAGTAAGCTAAAACGGGCACAGCAGGCCAACTTCCCCTTTCCGTCCGTGATTTATCATTTACACTCCAAATGGTACGCAGGAACCAACAGCAGTCGAAGAACGCCAACAGGGACAACCCGACCACGTTGTCCAACACTACAAAGTAAGCGCCAATGCAGAACACATCCATTGTTTTCATTAAGCACATCCATACTCATTCCCCCAAATTTCAGAAAATTTCATTAAAAAATTGCGGCATTCATTGCATTACAACATTTGTCATTTATATTACTTGCAGAATGAGGCTGCCATTATTCATGAAACTTGCGGGTATGTATGAGTTGGAAGCGTTAGAACTTAAAACCATGTTTAAGCTGGCCAGTTCACTTATCAGAAAAGTATTCTTGCTCCGTGAATCGAACCACAAATAACTTTAAAAATGTAAATTACCCAATAGGAAAACAATTATTTAAATTTTAAATAATAAGAGATATTCTAGCAACTTTGTTAATTTAATTAATGCATTTTTCTACGTAGGCGTATTGTTTAAAAAGTTTTTTTTTTTAATGTCTTTTCCCCAGATTTTAAATAATTGAATGCCTTTAAAAAGAAACTATTGCCTATTTTAAAAGTGCGCTGAACACCTCTCATTGTCAATACAGCCCCTGATCTCAGAGACCTATACCTTTAACCTTTAATACTGTTTTTCAGTTTGTCATTCGTCTTTTTGTCGATATACTTTTGCAAAAATATAAATGGTTCATAATTTTTTTTCATTACAAATTGAAACTTATAAAAATTGGTATTTATAACTAAATCAATATTCGAAATTTAAATTCCACCAAAAAGCATTTTTTTAATAAGAATTATATGTAAAATTTATCTAGCTAAAAATCGTTAGTACGAAGCTATAAAAAAATCAAAATGTCTAGGTATAGATTATTATTTCAGTTAGTGAGAAAGTAGTATGCTACATTTAACCTTCGTTTCTAGGTCACTAAAATTATAAACAATCGATAGGAATAAAGAGTGGTCACTTGTATAAAAATTAGAAACTGTCAAGAGGTCTTCCACCTGGTATTTTATTGCTTTGTGTTTGATTTCTTGAAAGCCTTAGTAATTTTGTTTCAGTTTAGATCACATTTGAAAAATTTTTAGTCATAACTTTGAAAACTAAACCGTTACTTAACGAATTCAATGCTCCCGCGCTCAAAAATTCCCGCTATAACAAAAACTGTTAGAAAAGTAAAATATAAAAAAAAAAGAAATCTCGCATCCGTTTAGCAATTCCAAAATTGTACGCAGATGTTTATAATAAATTACAACAGTTACAGTTTTTCTCGTGCGCAGAAAAAAGTCAGTGTACCCTTATATGTAATTGAACATAAGGCCTTTTTTATTCTAAGGTATAGAATTCTGTTTTCGATTCCCTCTGGGTGAACGATGAATCACGATGAATTTATTTTTCCTAAGAATTATTAAAATAAATTTTCTCCTTGTGAAGATAGTATACTGTAATAGCGTAAACTCAAATATTTTATGTTGTGTATTTATTTTCATTAAACCTTGTTGTCTAATAATATTATAAATGGTAATTAAATTAAAATATTTATTGCAATAAACATTATACAGAAAATTATTTAATATAACTGGTTACGATACAATACTTTTTAGAAAAAAATATTAAAACTCTATAATGCGTCAAAACCGCTAATTAACTGAAAGTTATAAACAAAACATTTTATTAAAAAGGAGTCAGCAATGTTAAAATCATCGAGTGCTCGTCTCGAGTCTCGAATGGGTGAAAACCGAAACCGGTTTTTTAAAAACGGTTTTGCCCTCATTTACCAAACACGTTTTTGATGACCGGTCTAAACCAAACACGGTTGTTACGCTGGGAAAACGTTAAAACTGGAAAACCGTTTTGTTTTGGAAAAACCGGAAAACCTTTTTTCTCAATAAAACGCCATCGAAGTTAATTATATGTAATTTTTTTTTTTTAAAAATGGGGTTGCATATTTAGATCACACGTTTTGAGCATTTTTGAATATCTTTTTTAACTTGTTTTCGTTGCCTTTCAATTTTCTCTAAATGAATAAAGTAAATAGCTTCTTTTGTGTTTGTTTGTGTACCTTAATATTTGCTCTTTTAAATTAATAAGCTGTTGTATGATTTTGGTTCAGCATACGCCTGGTTTCCTAAAAGGATTTGGGTTTTTTTACTGTTTGGAGGGAGCTGATTCCAAAAATCTTTTAACATTTCCTGCCACTAGCTCGAAAAAATGGTAACTTTCTGTGTTTGTGGAAGTTAATAAAGTATTTCGATAAAATTGCCATATTCATGGCTAGTGTCATAGAACTTCTTTCTAGGTTTAAGGTAATCGCCTGAAAGAAAGCGAGATACAGACTTAATTTGTAATGTGTTACCTTTTTATTCAAGTGATTTTGAAAAATTGCCAGCAAACATGCACAAAAAGTGATGGCCATAGATTTTTTTTTAATCAAGTATTTCTGAAATTAAATATACAATAAATTTGGTACACGTGTCAGTACTGAAAAATTTCAGAAAATGCACATCGTAGGCTTTGCATAGAAATTTGTTTTTTTTTTTAATATTGTAACTATTGTAGAGTTATATTTGTAATATTTTTTAGAGAATTAGTTTGTACATTATCTAGTTATGTTATGGATAGGTTTAAGTTTTTTTAAATTATCGACAGTCCTAGATTCCTGTTGTTGTTAATTTAAACCTACAGTGTATCAAAGTCGGCTTTTCGATTATCTGGCAATTTTTGTGTTTCTTGTATTTTTCCGATATTTCCTAAGTTCAGATTTTGGAACTTTTTCCAAAAATGGTCATACCGCTTTTATTCCATGGCCTTTTATTTATGCTTTGTTTTTGCTGACATGACAGTTGAAGGGCGATCCATCTGGCGACTCATGTTATCTAAAAAGTTGAAAAATGAGACTCTAACGTGTTAGATTTCGAGATGTGCGTAAATAAGAATTACCACTTAACAAGGTAAGTAAGTCACAAAACGGGCACGCAGGAACCTTTGATCCTATTTTCATTTACCTCCAAATGGTAGCAGATACAACAGCTCGAAAACCAAACAGGACAACCGAACCTACGTTGTACAAAAAGTAAGCGCAATGGCAGTAACTAATCCGTTTTTTTCTAGTTAAGCACATCCACCACTCTTTCCCCCAAAGTTCAGTTTCATTAAAAATTGCGGCTTCTTGCATAAAACATGTCATTAATCTGGCAAATTTGAGGCTGCGTTTTCAGAAATTGGGGAAATTAGGGTTGGAAGCGTACTTCCATTTAGCTGCAGCTTATTTTCGAAAGTATTCTTGCTCTCGTGATCGTACTAAAATTTAACTTTAAATGTAACATTACCCTATATGAATATATTTATTTAATATTTTAAACTAATGATATTCTTTTGTTATAATTTAATTAATGATTTTTTCTAGTAGGGTACTGTTTTAGTGTTTTTTTTAATGTTTTTCCCATTTTAATTTGAATCCTTTATAGAAACTTTTGCCTTATTTTTAAAATGGCTGAAACACGTTCAGTTTCAATACAGCCCTGATCCAAGAGAACTATAACTTTAACTTTAAACTTTTTTAGTTTGTCATTCGCTTGTCAAAACTTTTAAAAATAAAAAGGGGTTATAATTTTTTCATTACAAATTGAAATTAAAAAATGGTATTATTTAACAAAATCAATATTCGCAAATTTTAAATTCCACGAAAAAGCAATTCTTAAAAAGAATACTATGGTAAAATGTTATCTAGCTAATAAATCGTTATAGAAGCTATAATATTAAAAATCAAAATGTCTAGTGTATAATTATTATTTCAGTTAATGTATTTAAGTTATGCTACATTTAATTGTTTCTTTTAAAATTATAAACAATCTAGAAAAAACGTGGTCTTTATAAAAAAAAAAACTGTCAAAAGGTTTTTGGTTTTAGTTCTTTGTGGGTTTGAATTTCTTGAAAGCCTTTTAGTAAATTTTTTTCAGGTTTAGAATCACGTTGGTTTTACCGGCGTTGTAAAAAAGCGGTTTTTCAAAAACCGTTTTTTTCTAAAAAAAACGCCATCCCTAGTCTCGAAGAGAAAAAGCAAAAGCAGACAGTACAGTAGACAGTAGACAGACAACTTAAAGGGTTGCTTGAAAAGTAGTCAAGTGAAAAACTCGCCAAATGCAATTTACTATAAGTTAGATTCACTTGATATACCATTCAAAATCACCTTATGCCTTAAGTATAGATAAATGGCGTTTACGAACTTCATTTGCTTTGCCTACTGCATCAATTTGACTCTTTTATTTATTATAATAATAGTATATATTTTTCTTTAAAAAGGGCCAAAATGATACTACGAAGTTACTCTCAAAGTTACGCCAAAGACACACTAAACTTGCCAAACAGCTAAAACTTGCCAATTCCAAAAACCCTTGTCAACATGAGGGGAAGTTAGGCTCCTCCTACATTTATTAACACAAGGAAGGGGGCGTTCACAAATAACGTGAAGTGTTGGGGAAGAGGGCCGAGTCGAATATTACGTTCAGTAAAAGTGTAAGTTAAGTTCGTTTCTAAGTAAGTTTAAAAAGTAAGATAAGTGTAAAAGTTAAGTTCAGTATCAGTGTAAATTGCAAGAATTTGAGTTAAATTCCAGTAAACGAATTTCTGGACTTAAATTTCGCAAAATCTACAATGATATTTTTCGTGGCTTACCAAAACATACTTAAAAGTGTTAGGGAAATTGAAAGATTCGATCGTGGCGTTTTTTATATAGATTCGATTGACGTTCGTTTCTTTCTGTTTATAATATTAGTTTCAATTCAGACCGCGTGTCTGAAGTCCGAAGTATTTTCTTGCTTCCAAAGCGTCCTTGATAAGAAGCAGAAGACCGATCTTTGTTCAGTCAAGGCCGCTTTGGCGTTGGACGTCGAATAGTATGTGTTTTGAAGTTCTCCGCTTATATTGCAAATAAATATTTGTTCAAGTTTTATATTTTATTTTAAATAAAGTTTCTCGTGCGTTTGATGAAGTGGCAGCCATGGAAATATTGAAAAAAAAGTTTTTTTTGTTATGTTAATGTAGATTAAATTTTTAGTTATTTAAATAGTTCCGAAGATATAGATTCCAAAGATTATATTATAGTTATAATATAGATTAGAAATATATTTAACTTTTAAATATACTTCTAGGTTAAAATTTGTAATGAGATTTTCGATATAACCTTGCCTGATTTATGGCTTCAATAGGACGTATATTGTCATTGAAAATTGTTCATTACGTTAAAGTGGATGACATACGGACTGAATGATTTTAAAATCAGTCAACACAAGGGATCCACTTAAAAAACTGTGCATGTTATTTATGACCGATTCATCGTATCAGCTGCCTCCTCTCGAATTCGACTGCTGTAAGAAAAGAAAACAAACACTCGAAAGTCACGATTCTTTAGGAATGGGGCCTTTTACGTCTTCGTTTCTCTTAAAAAACAGTTTCTAATGGTGATTGTTTGTAGATGTTTCGTAACGGCAATTCAAATTAAAATTTTAAAATTCAAACTAAATAAAAATAAAACAAACAATCGTGAACAAGGGTGTAAAATGAATTTTAAAATTATAGAATAAAAAACTATAAAATTAAGTTTGGTTTTATCCTTTTTGCAAGGTGAAAGCGAAAATGTATACGAGAACGTATGAAAGAAAATGTATATGAGCATGTTGATAAATGTTATAGAGGTTAAAATATCGTGATTCTTAGGCAATTTAGACAAATATGATTATAAGGGAGTATTTTTCTTGGGGCGAGAGCTTAGTGGATTCGAATTTCGAATTCCTTAAAGTTGTCATATTATAAAAGAATAAAGTAATTGAAAATATCCTTTTGAAAGGGCTGGTTCGCACTAACGACGGGGATTGGAGAAACGCGTTACTGTTTACGCCGCTACTTGTAACAGTTACTTTTTTAGGTAATGCCTAGTCACGAAGTAACTGTAACTTTCAGAAAGTAACTGTAACTTAGTTACGTTTATCAGAAACGAAATAACATAAAATTCCGTTACTTTTCATGCATCTCTTCATGGATATTTTCGGCACAGTTCGACTTATTGCTTAAATTTAATTATTTAAAATTTATCCTTTAACTACGTTGAATTTTCGTCTTTTCCTTTTTTCGTCTTTTCCTTTTTCTAACTTTTTTCCGATTGTCCCTATTTCTTTAGCCTTGGTTCGCTTTGGAAAAACGGTAAGAAAAAAGTAATTGTGATTAGTAACTTTTCGTATAAAGTAACTGTAACTAGTTACTTTTCACATTAAGTAACTGTTACAGAGTTACTTTTTTAAAGTAACTTTCCAATTCTATGGTTCCTCCTAACCACCTGACCGCGTCAAAGAGAAAATCCGTTGGGATATAGCGAAAATTAGGAAGAAACAATCATGCAGTTCTTCATACATTTGTACAAATAAACAAAAACAAAAAAAAAAAAAACGGCCCAGGGGAAAAAACTATATTCTTCGTTATTATTATGCACATTTTAACCATTGATTTTCAAATTTGCTGTGTAATAACTTTATAAATAGGGTTTTTCAAATTAAAAAAATATATATTTCATTGAATTTTGTTCGATTTTGTTGTTTGGTTTCAAAAGTAGCAGCAATCCAAAGCAACTGTTTGTAAAAAAATTTCTTTTACTACATTCTACCGTTAGTAATCCGAGATGCATCCATCCTCTCTGAACATAAACAGGGTGTGACTGATTTACGAATGACTCTGCCGGCAGATGCAAAAATGCTTTGGATGTGTCCCTTTGTGGAAGTCACAGTTTCCGAAAGTTCAAACTGAAAGGTCGAGACGAATTTCCGCGACGATAGCTTCGTTTGGCAGTCCCACAAAATCGGCCAGACTGTGCTTTGACCCTTCGGAATTCAACCCTCTGAGCTTCAGAGGAAAATAAATTCCCCACCTTCTTTGTGTCCATTAGGGTGCCTGGATAAATAGTAAGTACTATAGAGGGTTTAAAGTTTGCAAACAAACCCTACCTTCCTCTGATTGGTTACCCCCAAAAACTACCAAGTTAACTTCCGGTTGAGACACCGGAAGCTCGTTTTCGTCGCTAGCTTCAATGTTGATTTTCTCCTCATGCCGTAGCGCGATGTTGAAAAATTCAATTTCCCCCCCAAACATAATTGGAATCAATTGTATTTTTATAATATGTTATTTGACTCAAAAAGTTTACAATTTGAGAAAATCATTTTTATTTTTAATCTGTTTGCTTTTATATTTAGAAACTTAAATTATTTACATAACCTAACTTGACGTTTGTGCGATTAAAAAAACAATTTAGTTCTTCCCCAAATATAAAAGTAATTACTCCCAATTGCAGATTGTGTTTTATTATTTAGATAGAAGACTGTTTTTATGAAAATCTCTGCCATAATGACATTGTTATTTTTTGTTTATTATCAAAACTAAATAAATGCTAATAATACAAGTTTTTGACAATTTATTACTATATATGTATATTTATTTACTAATATATAGTGCACGTCGATAACGTGTGTATGTATATTTATTTATTAATATAAAGTGCACGTCGATAACGTGTGTGTAAAAAATAATACAAACATGATAAGACAATTTATGAATGATATTCAATTTATGGATTGTCATTTTAATCAATTGTAAGATTATATAGCCCGTTAGACTCTTACATAGTTTAAATAATTTGAAGAATTGTGCTTTTTTGGCAAAAATTTGTAGTATTTTAATTCATAACTCTAAAGTCTTCTTATTAATTAAAATTATTGATCGTAATTTCGATTCTTATTATTTTAAAATTAGATGGTAAAGTCGGTTGCATTTCTGTTTAAAATTCTATTTGATGCTAATCAATGTTTAAAATAGTCAACAACAGCTTAGATCATTAAAATCAAGTGTTGAATATTACGAACTCGGAAGCTGCATAAAGAATTTTAATCTAGGCATCCGATTCCAATGCTTCCACGTTCGTTAAAAACATTGCCAAAAATGTTGCACATTGGTTGGTACAACACAATAATTGCTGGATATATTGTATTGTACAGTATATTTATTTTCCAGAATATATTGTATAGTTTATTCGTTTTTATACATTCTCGACACACACCACAAAGCGATAGCGCTGTTTAAAACATCAACAAACCCATGAACCGGAATATTTCTAGGTAGGTTGGACTGACTTCCGAGTAACAGCGCCACCTACGAAAGTTTGTGACATTAAACCGTCTATACAGAGTGGCGACACCGAGCTTGCCTGCCGATTGCACGCAGGCAAGCATCTGCAATCTCATTGGCCGATCGGTTGTGCTCCACTTCCGTTTTCCACTTTTTCGACCAGTGTATTTTTTCTCCATAGCGCGTTGGTTGAAATTATGAGTGTTCTATGTTAATCTGCTTCAGCTGCAAAATTTTAGGTATGTTTACCTTTTATATTGTATATTATGAATAAGGAATTATCTGATCTACATTTTGCACTAAGTATTTTTTGTATTTAGTGTATTTAGCAAGTTTTAAGGTGTGTAATTTAAGTTTTTTTAGAATTGTTCCAACTTGCATTGTATATTTTATGGAGTTTTCGTTAATAATAATCCTAATAATTGTAATTTTAAGTACTGTTTATTATAGTATTATATTCAATAAATGACTATGAATTCGTAAAAGTTAAAAATAGTTGTTTAAGTGAAATAGGCAATTTTTGGAATTTGCGTGCAGACGATATTTGGCCACGTTTTGGCGCCAGTTGGCTCCAAGTGTTGGCGATCTTCTGAAAGGTAAACAAATGAAATTATGTTACGGCATTAAGTGTTATTCCGGAATGTACTATATTTTGTATTTATTATTACATTATTTCAAAAAAGATCTTATGATGGCAGAGTCAAATCTTAATTGTTTTTTTTTATTTTTAAATCAAACATGTGGGCTCTACAAGTATCTTAACTGATTACAATAAATATTTTTTGTTATTTTCAATAAATTTATTATTCATGAGTAGCAATGTTGGAGTATTTTTATGGTTATTATAATGTAACTTAAGACTTTTTTTTTTAATTATTAAAGATACTTTAAGTGTTTAATAATTATATCCATGTGTCTTTTTTCACTTTAAGATACAATATAAAAAGTAACATGCAATACGATTTTTTAAAGGTGAGTTTATTATTAAGTGCTTCATAGCCATTACAGTAGCCCTTATTAATTTTAAAATCATAAGTTTGGATATGGTATATTGTTCTAAAGTAATTTAAAATGCACTTGACTTCATAATGAAATTCACAAATATATAACGAAGTCCTAAAAAATAAATTATTTAGCCTAGAATGAATACCTATTTTTCTACTTCATAAATTCCATGCAAAACCTTTTTAAACTTGAATGAATTATTTACTTTATAGCGATAATTTTTCTCAATACAGTTTTTAAATATATTAAAATAAACCTTTAAAACTATCCTAATTTGTTTTAGATGTAGGCGTTTTTTATTGTTAAAATCTGATATCTCCAAAAATCGTATATGGATGTAAAGTGAAGTTTTAAAATAAAAGGAAATGTATAAATACAAATTATTGAAAACCCAAAGTTTTTCAAACTGTTTTGTTAGAAACAAGAGAAAAAATCAATGTTATACACAAAATTTTCTAAAAAAAAAAAAAAAAAAAAACCTAAGCGCTAAGCTTTTTTTTTTTTTTGAAGTTGAAATCGAGTACTATCCAAAAGAATTCGATACAAATTTTCCCCGTCAGGATCCCGAGCGAAAATAACTTCAGTTTCGGTTTAGCTTTGGCGCCGTTAAAAGCGATAACGATTCTAGGTAGGCACGAACCGGGCAAGAGCCCATTCGTAAATCAGTCGTCGGTGTCAAAGAGAAAGACTCCCAGGAATTACCGATTTTTCTTAAGAAAAGAATGGGAGAGATGAATTCGTTTACCGAATGTTGTTTTTCCTAATTTTAGCCTACCTTCCATTTTAACCTTCCCATTTTTAGCCTACTTTTCTTTTTTCACGATTTCCATCTATATATCAATTTCTATGATCTATTTCTGCACAATACATAACTAAAACTATATCAAAGTTTAAAAAACGTAATTAGTTAAAACTTAAGAATAGCCAATTTTTTGGTCACTTACATCACCATCCATAACTAAAACTATATCAA
>JAFNEN010001566.1:0-26895 GCA_019343175.1 Oedothorax gibbosus | reverse complement strand
AAAAAACAATTACTTAGAATGCATAATGATTTGTAAGTTGTTTTAAATGGTTTTTGTCAGTTACATTTTTCTTCTTTTGCCTAAAAAAAAACTATGATTTTGGACCAAAGTCACCCGCCATCTGACGCGTATTAAAAACATTACAAATTTTGTATGGAAAACTCCAATCTCAGCATCGAATTTAGAGATGGACATTTGTGTTATGCGGAAAAATTGATTTTATCCGGCGAAAAAATTCGTAGGAACGACAGCAACTTTACGTGATTCGCGAACAGATGAAAGCTTAGTGCTACTAAATAGAAAATGTTCTGTATTCAACTTCGTTCAGTAAGGTAAGAAAATTTTGTATTCTTTAAAACAAAGAATGCCAATTCCAAATGTACCAAAATCGAAATTAATACAGCGGAACTGTTGACACTCATAAACGTGAAACATGTTTTAGAGTCTAAGCAGCAACATAAATGTTATTTAGGAAATAAATTCTTTCTCGCAGTTTCGATGGTGAATCCATGTCAAGTATAGCGAAAAATAGGACAAATCGAAACACCGATCCAAAAGAAGACAATTTGTTCACCTGAAGCAACACGCCCGACAATTTCAAAGTTTATCCAAAAACAAACACACACCCCGCATAGTTACCTTTTTAATTATAACTAGATTTTAATACAAACTGTGGAACACGCAATGAGGGTTGTTTATCGATGAGAATTTGTCACACTAGAGCTAACACAAAGGTAATATGTTTCATCAAATCACTTTTACCTGTTAAAATTTGAAAAATTAAAAAAATTCTGAAATTTTGGAAATTTTTCAAATTTTACTATGAGCTAACACAAAGGTATATTAGTGATGGTAACGGGTTGAATAATTTAGAACTACATTCACTTTACTTTAGCACGTTAATTGAGTACACCAATCACATTTAGATGAAAAATCAAATTCAGATAACATTCATCATTCAAATACAATGTCGATCAATCCGCTCGCCGACCCCCGGCGAAATGCAATTGAGCAGTTACCCGGAGGAGTTGGTGGAGTATTCTTAAAAATGAAAATAGATGAGCCAGCGTTTTAAAATGTTAACTTAAAAAATATGAAAACAATATATTTGTAATATGTTACTTTATTCCGGCGAAATGTTAATTCGAAAACACCCTTTTGGAACATTTACATACAAAAACATATATAATTCTACAAGTCTTATGATACTATGACTAAAAATAATATTTTTGTACCGTCATACCCTTAATACGTTACTATAAAGGCTAGACAAAAATAATTTAATTAACGAAACTAGTGAAGCGAGTTTCCGTGGAGTTGGCGACGTGATAGCGAGCAGGGGTCCCCTAGTTGATATAAAATTTAAAATAATTTCCAACAATCTCAGAATTTTTTCAATTTTTCAAATTTAACAGCGTAACAAGTGCAGTGGATTTGAAACATATTTAGTTTTTCATTAACGTCGTGATGCGTTATATGCATATTTTGAATAACACATCACTCCTCTTTCAAAAGCTCTTCCCACGAAGTTATACAATCTTTTAGAAGGGATTTGTAGTTGGATAAGTGGTGGCACTAAAGCCATAAATCATTGGAATTTCTGACATGAATAACAGTTTTGCGGAGCTTTTTTGGCGACAGACCCCCGTCAGCAGGGATTTCATCCATCCCTTCCAAGAAAAAAAGTATGTTGAGTCACATATTCTCAGGAGGGATATGCATTGGAAAAGAAGAGATACATAAATAAAGTAGTTGCGAACCTTATCGCAGGAGTGAAGGGAACCCCACCGCAACACGTCACTTTAACGTCACAAACAATTGTTACAGCAAGTGCACGCCTACGAAGGGATGAGTGGGATGGATTTTCAAAACATAAACAACTAGAACTTATACTTCATTCCCATCAAAAAATCATGAAAACATAAGCACAAGAATTTATTTCCGTCGTCTTTATCTCGCCCCGCCAACGCCTCACTGAAGCGCGGAAAATTTTAACGCTCACATTTCATCACCCAAGACCCCTCAACGAATGTACGTCGATTCCTGCACTTTGCCGATGTAATGTCTTACTCTGAACATGCCTGAGTTCCTCATCTATCCCCTATAGATTTCGCCGGATAAACTTCCGCTGAGAGGTCCCCAATTCCACGCGGCCGAGTTCCATTCACTCAACGGATGCCAGGACTATCCCCTGATGTGCCCTTCCAGCGCCCGGATAATCATCGCTTTACTCCCTGCAGCCACCTGTCACAGCTCTCACGCCCAGTGTTAACCCCTTTATAATACACCTCCAAACTGTTGAGTTATATTTTCCTAAATAGTTACTGAATATTAGGACAAGAAAATTCATTATTTTTAATTGCCTCATTCCGAATATTTAAGTATCTTTTTTTTTATCGCCCTTATTCACATTGCCCTCACCAAAAGAAATACAGCGATTTTTTGTTTTAATATGATCGCAATTAATACTAGCTTGAATAAACTCGTTTTCTTTAATCTCACGAAATTTGCCTTTCTTTGGAGTACACCAGAGCTATTTATAGTATTTTTAGGAAGGAATTATAGAATCGGTATGGTTTACGGTCGCCCCAATAAACCGAGTAACCAATTAGGCTTTTCATTATAAAAACACAAACTTTTCATGTACTACCATACTTTATTTTAGTTTCATAAAATATAACTAATCGCGTTGCGACAATGAGTGCCTACAGCGTTTTTTCCCCAACTTTATTGTTTGAATTTTTGTTGATTTTGTTTTCGATTTTTTACGTCATTTATTTCTCATGCTACCTAGCGCACCAAACCCCCTAATTTTGTAAATTAGAACGACCAGACATAGGCGCGCAAAAATCAATATGTATCTTTAATTTCAAATTTGATGGAGAAATCTACCGAAGTAATGTTTATTTTTTTTTTGACCAATTCGAGAAATTGCCAGGCTAAGTAATTGGGGGAGGAAAGGAAAATGAGAAAATCAGAATTAGAGCAAAATTAAAAGGCGAGCTAAAATTTTAATAAGTGACACTTTACTTGTAAATCTACGAAATTGATGCAACAGTATTAAAAACTAAATTTTTAGAATATTATATAATTCAAAGACAGACCTAACTAGCAGCACAATTACAATTTAATAACATAAACAACGCGAATCGAAACAGTCCGTGATTTTATCCCAGAGAAAATCTATAGCGTCGCAACAGTTATTGGGTATTTCAGAAATATATCATATAAATATAGGAAACAAAACAAAATTGTTAAAAGATAAGTTGAGATTAGCAAAATTGTGGTCAGCCTTAAATATGAATTACAAAAAAGATGTGCTATAAAAATAATCGCGAGAAATTGAAGATGCCCGTAAAAATTGCCAACTAATATTCAGCAGTGCATTGAATTAGCATTATGGGATTGCGAATAATAATTATTAGCTGAAAATACAGAAAATCTAAAGCACAAGTAGTCTCAAGAGCTCTTAAGTTTAGACAAGAAATTCAATAAAACGTAAAATCTACTCAATAACTTGGCGTCATATTATTATCCCAAAATTTGCTCATATGTGAGGAATAAAAAATAATCATTTTACAGCTGACGTGCATCAGTTATAAAAAATGTATATCAAAACCAACCCCAATCGCCAGTATCCAACAAACGAGCACAAGATCAACCCCGCCGCTTCAGAAAATGATAATGACAAACCAATATTCCCCATTTCACCAACAACCCCCTGGAACATGCTAGGCACAAAACAGACATCAAACAAAAATTACGGGCCACACCTCAGCACTCTAATTTACGCAAAATCCCAAAGATATCAAAAAAATTCAAATTCTGTTACCCACCCAATCAAGCGTTAGAGTGTACAACGAATATCAATCAAACAAATGATGGCAGGACAAAACAAATTTGGTAGCAACAGGATACAGAAAAGATTTTCGTCCCTAGACAGGAAACCCCGTCAGAGCTGATATTATTGAAACGATATGAACAGAAAAGTTTTTAACATTCAACAAACAATTGCCACAAAGGGAAAATAATCTTTTTAGACACAGGGACAGCGGACAACAGTCCAACATAAAATTAGATAGTAATAATTACTACATTAATCAAATAAATTCCGACCAGTTCACCCATAGTTCATTAAATCAAGATGAGGGAACAATTAATAAATAATAATACAGCAGAAACAATATCACAAAATACAAAAAATAACGACGAGTTAGAGGTTAGTTAAAACCTGTTAATACAAGTGAACTATTAAATATAACACAAAATTTAAACACATAAATCGCTTGCCAAAGGAAATGCCTGCCATAAAGTTAAATCGCAAAATATTACAAAAATGTGACGAATTAGAATTAGCAAAAAACGTGTAGATGCCAGTCTTCCCCAAATAAAAAGTCGCAAAAAATAATAAACATAGAAGATACGGAGATATTAGCCTAAATAATAAAATTGTAGCGAACAAATAGGACCAGTTTCAAAAGACATACTATGCGGAAGCAAACAGAGGACAATTATTTTGATTGCCGACGATAAAGTTGCCGAAAATTTAAATCTTACCGCGACAAAATAAAATGAATGAAGTTTTACAAACTGAAGGGTATGGATGATGACAGATTGAAATAGTTATATGATGCGGCAATTGCATAAAAAATATCTGACGATACAGGAAGCGCCCACAAAAATTACAGGAATTGAACACAATGTGTTGGAAGAGAGTATTCTACGCAAATTATTCCTGTAAAATTTGCGATGTGATTGTATTAATTTATAATGACGATTATTGCAGGTTAAAATATTTGGCCATATAATTAAACAAAAGGAATTTAAATATGCGTTTGAGGTATATTACGGTTTCATGCGAAAATAAATTAGAAACAATGAAAAACAATGGAAAAATTGCTTGAAAAGCGTTGTGTTCGAATTATAAACATGCAGTTTAAATAATTTAGCGGAAAAATGATAAGATTAAATTATTGCAAAAGGGAAATATAATAATAAAAAATGATATTTATACAAAAAAAATGCGCCTAATTAAAGACTCATGAATAATAAACCCTTGAATAAAACAAACATTGATTATTACCAGCAAAACTAAATAATTCGCAAAATAAAAAGTGCAAAACTAAAAAAAATTATGTAATATTATATGTCGAGATGAGAAAGAAATGTTTCGCCAGTGATAAGACTTTCGAAATTAATTAGTAAGTGATGATACAAGCAATTTTCATAATGCAAACTATTTATAAGAAATAATGAGTTATTAAATCCTATGGGAGTAGCGGTTTAATGTGAATTGTAGATACGTTTGCGGATAATTTCAAAAGAAAAACCTAAATCTATTGATAAAAATAAATCTAAGAAACGGCATTAAATAAGATCAAAGTCTATTATATTATGACGCTAGAAGTAATTTTCAACTTGTTTATAAATATGATAAATATTGCGAATTTGTGTTTAGAAGAGTGTTCTGTGTTTGTAAAAAAAAAAAAAAAAAGAGGAAAATTACTACGCATAATAGGCCTGTTAACATTTATGTTGCAGGCATAGGATCAATTTTAATAGCCTGTCTAAAAACAATTCCCCTTACCCCACGACCACAGCAAGAAAAGAAAGGAAAGCGCCCACTCCCCGGGACTTTTCCTGGACACATTAATTCCCCACTTTTCCCCCCCATGTCCTTAAAATCGCGAAGACCTTTTTACCCATGGTGTGTGATAGGGGAGACAAGTTTTTAAACAGTTCTTTTAAAAGAGAACATTTTTTTTTTATAGGAAATATTAAAAAAGATATATATCTACATGAATAAAGGGGAAATGAAATTTCGTTTGTGTTATTAAAAGATACGGGGACAAAAAAACTTTAAAAAAAAAAATATATAGATATATATTTTTGAAAAGACATTAAAGTAAAAAGATATAATACAGTTAAAAAAAGGAGGGAACGGTAATAAAGCAGGTTCCCAATTTTCTCACCCTTTCTCGCATACGTTTTGAGAAACTTGGCGACACTGATGTAGGATGGAGGTCATTTCTTTTGTATTCCCCTCCGTGCTTCAACATCTTGAATTTGGGCCCTGGGGGAAAAGGTGTATGAAAAGATTAGGAATTTTTTTTTAGATGTTTTCATAGAATTTTTATTTCCCAACATTTTTAAATTTTTTACGATTAAAATATTTTTATTTTCGATATTTTTTTCAAGGATTTTTTTTTTAGATAACTCTTTATAAGGGGGATTTTGGTTGCACAGCAGGGTATTTTTTTAAAAAAAATCATTTTACAGCTATTTTTAAATAAAATACTGGAAAGATTACTTATTTTATAAAATACATTGTTTTGATTAGACTATTTAAATAATTGGTATTTTAAACATTTAGTGAGATGATTTTCAGCTGAATGAAAAAGAAATTTAAAAAATATTTGGGATGGTTAGGATAGGCAAAAATTGCTTAGCTTAGAGTATTTTTTTAAGGAATACTTTTTTTTGGTGATCAGCTATTTTATATATTTTTTTTTTTAAACGAAGGGGGAAAAGGAAATTTTTATGGAACGATACCTCATACCCAAATTCCTGGGCCGGGCGATTTCCCTCACGCCCCATTAGCGAGAAAGAGACAGGGAGTTTCCTTTTCTAAAAACACTGATGACTCACTGCAGTTGAACTCACATTCGCGGGTTTCTTAATGGTTTGGATTTTTTTGGTGGGCAATTAAAGGGTTTTTCAAGTGAGCTTTCCCGGTTTTGGAAGCAATGGGTTTCAGTTTCAGTTTCTGCGTTTTACTTTTTTTTAGGCATGATTTCATTTGGTTTGGCAATGGATTAAGGAAAATCTTTTTCTACTTTGATAAAGAAGTATGTAGATGCGTTGATTATTTGATTATTTCAATTCTTCATTGAATATTTTTGGATTTGATTAAATATTTAAAAAATTTTTTTGCTGATTATTTTGGACAAAGTTAAAGATTTTGGTTCTTTGTCATAGGTTTTGTATTGTATAATGGAATCTTGTACTGATATTTTTTTGCTATTTTGGGTCACATGTTGAATAAAAGGATCTTACCCAAAACTTTTACAGAAAGCAATCTGCAACAAGAACTATTGCAATGATTCTAGGGACAAACACAAGTGATTGTATGAAAAAAACAATTTTATATTAATAAAAATGATGGGAAATTTTCCCTTGAATGTATTTTTTTTAATAATTACAAATATGATTTTATTTTCAGCATGAAGAAATGCTAAATCAATTGTATTTTAATATTGTGAATCTATGCATTTTGTAAAAGGGAACCCTTTTTAATACTTAATTTTAGGATCTTTTAATGAATACATTATTCACTTGTAATTGGTTGGGACAATGCTTTAATAAGGTGAAATCTTTATATTTTTTTTTTGGCTTTTTTTTTGATTTTATTTGTAAAGGGGTTTTTTTTAAAAAAAGGAAGGGGTGTTTAGCGTGTATGCGTTAATTGGGTATTTGAAAACCCCATCAATCCTCTTTCAAAAGCTTTCCCCCCGAGTTTACAATCTTTTAGAATGGTGTAGTTGGATAAGTGGGGGAAATTTAAAACCATAAATTCATTGGATTTCTGACATGATAACAGTTTTGCGAGCTTTTTTGGCGACCGACGGGAGCAGGGATTCTCATCATCCCTTCCAAGAAAAAAGTCTGGAGTCACATATTTTCAGGAGGATTTATTGGGAAAAAAGAGATACAAATAAAAGTTCGAACTTTTCCCCAGGAGTGAAAGGGAACCCCACGCAACACGTCACTTTCGTCACAACCAATTTGTACAGAAGTGCACGCCTACGAAGGGATGAGGGGATGGATTTCAACATAACAACTAGACTTTACCTTTATTCCATCAAAAAAACTGAAACATTTTAAACACAATGAATTTTATTGGGCTTTTCTCTACGCCCCCCAAGCCTCTGAGCGCGAAATTTAACGCTCACATTCATACCCAAGACCCTCAACGATGTCTTCGATTCCTGCATCTTTGCCGATGTATTGTCTTACTCTGAAGGCCTGTAGTTCCTCATCTATCCCCTTGTTTCGCCGGATAAACTTCCGCTGAGGTCCAATTCCAGCGCGCCGAGTTCCATTCACTCAACCCGGATGCCAGACTCATCCCTGATGTGCCCTTCCAGCGCCCGGATAACTCATCGCTTATCTCCCTTGGCAGACCTGTACAGGCTCTCACTCCAGTTGTAAAACCCCTTCATCTACACTCCAACTGTGAGTTATATTTTTTAAATAGTACTGAATATTAGGACAGAAATTCCATTATTTTAATTGCCTCATTCCGAATATTTAAGGTATTTTTTTTATTCGCCCTTATTCATTCATTGCCTCCCCAAAAGAAATACAGCGATTTTTTGTTTTAAATATGATCGCAATTTAATACTAGCTTGAATAAAATGTTTTTCTTTTCATACGAAATTTGCCTTTTCTTTGAGTACACCTAGAGTCTATTTATAGTTATTTTTAGGGAAGGAATTATAGAATCTGGATGGTTTACGGTCGCAATAAACCGAGTTAACAATTATGCTTTTCATTATAAAACACAACCTTTTAATGTACTACCACTACTTTATTTTAGTTCATAAAATATAATATCGCGTTGCGACAATAACCAACAAAGTTCCTTAAAATAAATTTCATATAAAATACTCTTGATACTCAAGTTTCATAAAAAAAAAATCGAAATTTTAGGTTTTTATTTTTATTAAAAAAATACAAAAAAAAAAAATCCGGGAAGATAAATGAAAAACCCATATTCTTATTTGAAAGATTATTTTAGAGAATTTATTTGATGTGCAACAATAATTTTGTTTCCTTACAGGCTAATTCCAGTAATTGTAGTGTAAGTCACGATTTAAGGAGGAGATTAAAAGCTTTTTAATTAAAAAAATAAACCAAATTAAGTAAATACATTATATTATTTAGTTATAATAGGTGTAGATCAACTATTCCACATTTTTTTTTCTTTTAATGTTAAAAGTTGTAGTGATAATCACTTTTTACAAACGTGACTTACACTGCAGACAGGATAATTTTGCATGGAATTACCCTATAACATTTTTATCTGTTAAAATTTTTTAAAAAATTAAAAAAAATTGTGGAAATTTTTTTTAATTTATATCAAAAGTAAAGCTTGAAATTTTTTTTTACAAAATGATATATTACATTATTCTAGAATTAAAATAGAAAAGATTTTATATTAATTTTTTAATAATCAGGAATACGTTAAACGAAGCTTCATAAGGAACGTTATTTCAAAAGCCTTTTGGAAATCGATGTAATAGGGTCATTCTCTTTAAAAGAGACAAATCGATGTCCCGGATACTTTGCTCTTTATTTTCAAATTATATATGTATGTTTGTGATTTATTAGTGTAAACTGGCCCACAACCTAACTAGTCCCACTCAAAAAATATCAAATAATTATAATTTACTTACATAAAATTTCATTTAAATACCCGATTTGTCACTCCTCACACGTCCCTTGCATGCTTTTGACAACTTTTAACGTCCTAAAAAAGGCCGTTTAAAATATATAATCCTTTTTGGCGGAACTATTATGGTTAATTAGTTTCTGTAGTTTCGAAAATGTACTGATGTTTTCTACCATCAATAGTTTTATGTAATTTTATGAATATGTAATGTCCCTGGGTTATAGAGTCACTCCTATAAACACTGCTTTTAAAGTTCAATTAAAAACTATTAGAAATCGAATTTAAATTGCATGTTATTCTTAAAGGATTGAGGCTTCTAAATCAGCCATCAGTTGTTTTGATCCATGAGTGATAACGTTTTTACGTACTTTTAGTATTAAAAAATATCATGGGATTCTTTTGCTATCGTCACTCACTCAATCTCATTTACTGATTATAGATAAGTGCGATATTTTTTTTACTAGTCTCAAATTGTGGGTATTTAAATGTAGATTAACATACAATCTCTAAACCTTATAAAAATTTCTTTGAAAAATGATGTTATTTGACTTTTTCCTACGGATCGTCACTCACTCACACGTCACTAACTCACATATCAGCCTTGAAAGTCAGTCCACATTGGATAACTTCATCTTGGATCTTTCTTTCCAAGCGCATTCAATACCGATCGGTTGTTTCGCTTCAACTGTAGATTTTTTTTTATAAACTCATGCCTTTAGATACTTCATTACATTGCAGACCAGATTTATGGAAAACGTGTAACGTTAAAATGACGAAGAATTTATTTAAAAAAAGTAAATAGTTATTTAAATCGTTAAGCATATAATTGATAGAAGATTGGTGTAAAAAACTTCAAAATAAATATATACATTTAAGTTTAAATGGATTAACATTAGAAATTGGCAATGCAATTGCTAATTTCGGCCAAAGGTTACCAAACACCAATTTTCGGGGCTACCAATTGACGTAAATTTGCCGGGCACGATTCTTTAGGTTAACCCATGCTTCTTTAGGTTTACCTTCTAATTTCGATTGACTGAACTACCAAACACTATTGTTAATAAAAACACAGGCGTATAACTTTATAAACATTAATTTGTTATTATTTTATTTTAAAAGGAAATTTTATTTTAAAAGGCTAGACTAAAATATTTCAATGAACGGTGAGCGAGCGAAGCGAGCCTAGATCGCAAAGCGATGCAAAGGGAACTGCACAAGCAGTTCCCGGGGGTTGGCGAGCGATAGCGAGCAGGGGGCGTGCCACCTAGTTTTATATATTTTCCTATTACTCCGGAGGTTGTTTGACCTTAAGCGGTAAACTTGTTTTTACTGTATTTGGCTTAAATTCAAATTTTAATTTAATTAATTTAAATATTTAATATTAAAAATTTCTTTTATGTAGCTAATGGTTTAAAAAACCTCCTGAATAAAAAAACATGAAACATAAAATGTCCTGTTGCTGGAAAAACAAATAGTGCCTTGACGTGTTTTTTGCGTCTGTATCCCTCAAGAAGTTCTTAAATCAAATATTATATTCATTAATTTCTTATAAATACTTTTTAGTAATGAGTAGTATTTTAGGACTAAAATTATGGGCTTTCGAAAAGGTCTTTAATTAAAGTAGAGATAAAGTAAATCAAATTATAATTGTTAAGGTACTGGTGATCATACAAGCATACGATGTTTCCATGCTACAGTGGTAAAGTCGAATGTTGTTGTTGTTGCCTATCCTTAAAAAACTCGGAGGGATATACTGCCATGGGCAGGTAAACCGCAGTATCTACACTGCTCAAAAGAATTAGGGGAATGCATGGTTTAAACCCTTTCACCCCCCCCCCCCCCAATGATTCCAATTGGAATCAACAGCTTGCTATTTTTTTCTCACTAACTTGAGCTCACATTTATTTATCGTTAGATGGAAGTATCGTGTATTTTTGAAGAATTAAATAATGTTTGTTTTAATTAAATGAAAATATGAAAAACATGGTAAAATGAAATGCCCCGTCTGTCATCTGGAATTTCTTAGCGTATTGCAACGAGGGGTTGGTGTACAAAATAATTTTCCTTCCACCTCTTTTTATCCCCAACTTAACTAGTGGGATAAAGAAGCCAAGCTGTAGCTAAAGCGAATTGCAGCATAGGGAAAAAGAAGTTTAGGGTTGTTAATTTTTCCACCCAAGTTCCCTAACTAATTAGTCAGCTATAGGGATTTTTTTTCGTCGCAAGTGGGACGACACGCTAAAATCAAATCACGTGCTTTTCGATTGCTTCAAGTGAAGAAGTTATAAATATGTTCTTATAGTAAGCAGTTTATCATGATTAAGTGTATTTCAAATCGTTAGTGTTATTTTAATCGGTAATGTTCTTATGTATAAAAAAGTAACTTTAACTATTTCACAAATTGAAATAGGCAGTTTTATTAGTTTAAACGCATTTCAAAAGGATATGTGCTATTTTAATTGTTTAGTTATAGCTAGCATGGTAAAATTAAAAATTAAGCTCCCCCCCCCCGGTAAAAATGTTTAATAATTCTTATTATTTACTTTACTTTGAACTTAAAAATAATATATTTAAAAACGTTCAACTTTGAATGATTTACTTATATCCTAAAAGTGCAGTTTTTTTTTACCAAATACTTTGGTTAAAATATTTTGACAAAAGGTCTAGAGTTTAAAGATTATTATCAAGACAAATAAATATAAATATAAATTAACAAGAAATATAAATTTACCCTGGCCAATTTATTTTTCTGATTTAAAAACTTAGAAATTTTTGCTGTTATTTTTTAAAAATTGTCTTAAAAGTATAATTTTACCTTGTATTTCACATCCACATTGTAAATTTTTCAATTTTAAAATCTAAATAAGTATCTAATGACATTACGATATCTTGCTTGGTGGGAAGTAGTTAGATGATTTACATATTTTTCCTTAAAAACTAGTTAAATGACGAAAAGTGAAATGGTTATTTCGCAAATTACTGTTACAGAAAATTTTTAAATATGCTATTATTTATTTTCAAATTAGGTTTTTACATCATTCTATGATCTAGGCACTTATGAACCTTATAGTCAATCTTGCAAATTTCTAATTAATTTATAGGAAGATAAAAATTTCTGAATATTTCCACTGAAGTTTAAAATTTTCCACAACATATTTCTACAACATAGTAAAGAGTTTTATTCAAAATAGTTAACGAATGCGAAATAGTTTTTGAAGCATACAATAAATTTTGATTGGTTTACGTTTCTTGGGAAATAAAACTTATTATTTTTTTATACATGGTATTTGTATTGTTAAGACACGCATTAACAATTCTACTATGGGATATACACATTACAACAAGAAACACATCATATTGGGAGTTGTAAGAAAAAAATCCTAATATTTGCACTATAAATAGCCGTAGACGATAAGATTGAGGTATCATACGATGACCTATATCTTTCCACACAAAAAAACTCATACGCGAAAGGTTTAAAAAATTCCCTTGCAATAGCTGATAACAGTCTAAAATTGAAATTTCGTTATCTAATCGGTGAAAAAAACTTCTTAACTACAATTATAATGATGTAATTACTTTTTAAATAGGGAAAATTATTACAGATCGCAGTATAAAACCATATAAATCTCGAAAAGCTAATAACACAGGTTATATGTTCCTCGAAAAGAATCTAAAACCGATAAGGATTTTTTAATGCAATTATCTTCTCTAGATACTAAACTATTAAATATATAATGTTTTATTAAAATATAATTTCACATATTAAATATTAACCTTATATTAAAGAATGCAGTGTATGTATGTGAATTCTACCATTCTATCCACCCGATGGGAAATTCATTCTGTTCTGATAAGATAAAGCTGCCCCTACCTACATTGTTATATAAAATGTAGCCGAAACTGCTAGGGTTTATCAAAGTAATTAATTTCGACTTTTTTACTATATATATATTTTATGTAATTAATAGCACCCAAGGACGATCACCTAGCCGGTAAATATTATTGGACGTTATAATTTTTTTTTAAATATTGTTTAGATGTTTTCCCCTAAGTTAATAATTCAAGGTTTCAAAAATGTACATATTTTAATAAAAATTTGACTAAAACTGTTCAAATGCGGATTAATTCGTCCTATTCTATAATTCAGCATATGGAAAAGATTAAATATTCTCTTAAAAAGAAGTAGCTACCCTATATTTCCAGCTATATAGACAAGATTCTGAAAGATGTCTATTGATAATAAATGCTAATTACCTATCGGACGGTATCACCCGGAATGTTCATTTAAAGAGATCATGTATTTTATTATTAAGTTCTTATGACGACTAAGTGAAATCCTTTCATAAAAATATATGATAATTACAAAATAATTCGTAGAAAATACTTCCTTAAAGATTAACGCACAACCTAATACAGAGGATCTTATACGAGAAATCCAAGAGACTGTTCATGAATAAAACTTTTAAAAGTATACTTATATCAACGAAATACACCAAGTATTGCTAAATAGTATGTATGCTGATTATGTCGCAAATTGAATGTACTGAATTACACTCTTAAATATTACTCAGATAAAAAAAAATTATGATAAAATTTTATAAAGAAACGAATTTAAAAATAACGTTTAAGAATAAAAATAATGCAAATAAAAGTTAAATTTTTGAAATGTTCTTAAGAATCTTCATGTGGGCTAGTTCATTTAAAGGTATTTTTTTCAAATTTGTAAACATACTTTAGTTGTTTTTGAATTTTTTTTGGAATTGTAAAAGCACTTGACTTTTTTTATTCATATTTTCAGTCATAAATTTAGGGAATGGTAACGGATATGCATGTTGGTTAATATTATAAAACTACATTTGTTGTTACTTTTCTATATTTTATTATCAAAAGGAAAATATTTTTTTGTTAATTAGAATGACACACATATGAAAAAAACTGGTTAGGTTTTTAGAATTACATGTTTTTATGTAGTTAGTTATACTTTTTAGGTAGCAGTTTAGTTTATAGTAAGGGATAGGAAGGATAGGAATGTCATGAAAATTGGAAATTATACAATATTTAAAACTAACACTAAAAAAAAAAAATAATAAACCCAAAAATTATAAGTTTAACGCAAGTAAATATGTAGAGATTTAGTCTCTTTCTAAATTCAATCTAGTTAAAAATAAAATTACAAGTTTTAAATAACGGGGGAAAAAATACTTAATAACGCCTACCTTTGGTCTCTTTCTAAATCTGAAATACGGTCCAGTTAAAAATAAATTTACAAGTTTTTTTTAATATTTGTTTTTACTTAACACATAGACTTTTACATATATTTTAAATGCTAAAAATTAATAGTTAACGTATAGATATTTACACACTTTAAAAATGTGTTTACAATATTTGAGAACAAATCCTTTATTGGGTAATTACCTTTATTGGGGTCAAAGCACTTGATTTTGAAAAATGGCACTTAATTCATCGTCACTAACTCCAAAATAAAAAATAAACTCCTTAGCAAGTTATATGAGCAGAAATAAACAGATTTAAACGTGCCAGTGAGTCATACACATTACCCGTCTATAATATAATCTTATAACCGGTTTCTAGTCTTGACGTCACAACGATTGCAGCTAAAAGTGCAATCAAACTCACCTGTCTTATCAGGGTGGGAATATGATAACGGTATGAGATTATCTACTATTAATTAACACTAAATGCTGCTCTTAAATTAACCCAAGTAAATTGATTTTTAGAATAATCTTTTTACTATAACACACCCTTTAATCGATATATAAAGTTAATTCTAACTTTCTCTCTCAAATTTTAAATGTTAGTGAAACAATGAAATTTATATATTTTAGTAAATCTTTTGATTTATATTTTTTTACTACGGGATTCTGAGTTTAATAAAAGACAAACCTTAAATCAACAAGTTTTATATTTTAAAGTAAAAGCTTATTCTATATAAATTTAGTATCCTCAATATAAATTTTTATAATAAAATTACCGTTTGAAAGAATGATCGCTATAATTAACGCTAAAATAATAATTAATAAAACAGCTTCAAATTAATAATCAGTTTTAATGCGTTAGAAGAGTAATATTTAAAGACTGTACAGTAGTTGTTATTTTTAAAATACATGTCATTTCTTAAAGTATTTCTTATAATTTTCAGAACATGAAAAAAGTTTACCTGTGCAGTATGTGATAAGGCATTTAGTTCAAATTACAAATTGAAACGTCATGAAAAAAATTAAATTTGAAAAAATTCCAACAAGTTGAAAATAGTAATAATGTAATAGCTAACGACGAATCTTGTAATTTAACCCCCCTTCCGGAAATACTAATTTTTCTTAATGAACATACTAAAAAAAGATTTAGTTATTTTTTCAATGTTTCGAAAGATGAATGGGAAGTTACATTAAAAGAGTTTATAAGTAGGAAAAGCGCGGCTAAATGGTACAGTGTCGTTAAGGTTAAGTTTCAACGAAAAACCATTGATAACAACATTGAGTTCATGATAGCCTATTTTCGTAGTGATGGTGCTATTAGTTTAACTAATTTAGATATCCCCGATCAAATATTCACAACCATACAAAGAATGTTGGATAATTCCCGATTCTTTTGAAGTTAGAGGGGTAGGTAATTGATCAAATCATTCATCTAGAACTTAAAATTGGGCAATATATGCTCTTAATGACCTTGTATGGTGTTTGTGTATGATTTTTTTTTAAATGTCAACCTTTTACAATTTGCTTGTGGTTTGACAACAACTTTTTAAGAAATTAACTAGTTTTATCTAATATTTTTTAATTGAAACTATGAAAAGTTTGATGATATCTTCTTTGAAATAATAAAATAGTGGTATGGAAACGTGTAAAACTCTATTTTATCGCCTTATGTTATGAAATTAATGGT
Organism: Oedothorax gibbosus; assembly: GCA_019343175.1. Classification (NCBI taxonomy): domain Eukaryota; kingdom Metazoa; phylum Arthropoda; class Arachnida; order Araneae; family Linyphiidae; genus Oedothorax; species Oedothorax gibbosus. The sequence goes on along the minus strand of JAFNEN010001566.1, from coordinate 10,535 downwards.
ATGAAAATATATGTTCTGAAATCCTTTTTCCAAAATCATCATAAAATCGTTTAATAGAACTAAAATTAAGAATAATGTATCAATAGTAACATTATTTATTTGTCACTTTCAAGTATTGAGTTCGCAAAATCACATAAAATCATTTCCTTACATTGCATATTTAAAAGAAAACTTTAAATCAAGCCTTCTTTTTTTTCTCCAATTCTAATTTTAAATCATTTCACAGAAAGGAGATTTCCTCGTTATTCTTATTCCGAGTGTGCCAAGCGTCATTACTTTCCTCATCCATGACTCAAGTGAAAAAGTTTGCTCTAATACCTGAAGAATTGTTGGTGAAGCATACCATTTTCAACAAAAGACTTAGTGAATTGGACAAGACTATGATGAAGATTTTAAACAGCATCTTACCAGATCATGAAAAATTAATACACTATCATGAAGTACTTCAAAAAAGTTTAAACTTACAAGAATATAATCAACCTTTAGTGAAAGTAGAAATCAGACAAGTACAACCACCTGAAAGAAAGACCCACCTCAAGATGAAGCCGAAAAGAAACCTCTAAAAGTCATTTACCAAGACCTTATTCTACCTTACATACCCAAGAATATGCGTGGAAAAGCTGAAATTGTGTTAGGTCTTATCAAGAATCAACTAGATATTTTATCGTGGAACTCTAAAGGACAGCTTATTGCAAATAAAGAAGAAATACCTAACTTCAATATCATTGATTTCTCCACTCATTTATACAAACCTAAAACCAATATATCTTATGGCGATGTATATGATAAAGTTCTGAAAGATTTAAATATTCCTATGCAGTTTATTGCAAATACCAAGTTGATAAAAACACCTGAAAAGAAGAAAGTTATAAATAAAAGAAAACCTTTAAAACGAGTTGTAAAACCTACTTTAAAGTGGAAACCTTAATAAATAAAAAAAAATTATAATTTATTCAATGTGATTGTTAATATTATTTCAAAAAATCACACAAACACAAGTCACATTTACCGACATTTAAATATGAAAACTAATAGAATGACTTATAATATTATTTAGAATTTTCAATGGGGATCATGCGGTAAATTAAATTTAGTTAATAATTCAAGTTGAAGGTTACAAAATGCACATATTTTAATAAAAATATAAAAAATCTTCATAAAATAACTTTTTTCCCATTCTCGCAGAGTAGTAGAAATAGGAAACTTGCTTAAATTTTTAGAATATTAACGTAATTTTTGTTATTTCATAAAGTCCAAAAGTGTAAAAACTATGTCATAAGGCCTACATATTTTCTCATGTGAAAGAAAATTACAAACATTAAAAACCAAAAATCGGTATTTATAATTAAATTTTATATATACCTAAGTTGAAAACATTATCAAAAAATTTATCTTAATTCTCACAAATTTTTTAGCGATACATGTTTTTTTCTCGCACTAATTTTTTTTTTTAAATCTAAGTTAGTATAAACGACAGCTTTGTACATTTTTGTGGGAGATATGTTAGCTGTAAAGGCCTCAGGGGAAGTTTAAATGTATATCAAAGTAATATGACATCGTTCATCAACACATCTTGAAGTACGCAGGAATCTGAACTCGCCCCTTTAACTGCTATTTTTTTTTATAAATGAAATGTTTTTAGTTGCAAAACTCACATCTATCAAAGTATAACTAGGACACAAGCGTCCGGTCCCTTCGTTGACAACTACGTTCATTTGAATTTACGTTTATCAAAATATGTCAACGAAGGGAACTGGACGCTGTGTCCTGCTATACTTTGGTAGATGTGAGTTTTCACTAAAAAAACCCTTTCATTTATGGAAAAAATAGCAGTTAAAGAGACGAGTTTAGAGTTTCCTACGTACTTCAAGATGTGTTGATGAACAATGTCATATTACTTTGATATACATTTAAACTTCCCTGAGGCCCTTTACAGCTAACATATCTCCACAAAAAAGTATAAAGCTGTCGTTTATACTAACTTAGATAAAAAAAAAAAAAAACCTTTAGTGCGAGAAAAAAAACATGTATCGCTAAAATTTGTGAGAATTAAGATAATATTTTTTGATAATGTTTTCAACTTAACGTATAATAAATTTAATTTATATACCGATTTTTGGTTTTTAATGTTTGTAATTTCTTTCATATGAGAAAAATATGTAGGCCTTATGAAATAGTTTTTACACTTTGGACTTTATGAAATAACAAAAATTACGTTAATATTCTAAAAATTTATGAAAGTTTCCTATTCTACTACTCTGCGAGAATGGGAAAAAAAGTTATTTTATGAAGATTTTTTTTATATTTTTATTAAAATATATGGCATTTTGTAACCTTCAACTGAATTATAACTAAATTTAATTTACCGCATGACCCCCATTGAAAATTCTAATTAATTATAAGTCATTCTATTAGTTTCATATTTAAATGTCGGTAAATGTGACTTGTGTTTGTGTGATTTTTTGAAATAATATTAACAATCACATTGAATAAATGATAATTTTTTTTTATTTAATAAGGTCCCCACTTTAAAGTAGGTTTTACAACTCGTTTTCCAGGTTTTCTTTTATTTATAACTTTCTTCTTTTCAGGCGTTTTTATCAACTTGGTATTTGCAATAAACTGCATATGAATATTTAAATCTTTCAGAACTTTATCAGATACATCACCATAAGATATATTGGTTTTAGGTTTGTATAAATGAGTGGAGAAATCAATGATATTAAAGTTAGGTATTTCTTCTTTATTTGTAATAAGCTGTCCTTTAGAGTTCCACGATAAAATATCTAGTTGATTCTTGATAAGACCTAACACAATTTCAGCTTTTCCACGCATATTCTTGGGTATGTAAGGTAGAATAAGGTCTTGGTAAATGACTTTTAGAGGTTTCTTTTCGGCTTCATCTTGAGGTGGGTCTTTCTTTCAGGTGGTTGTACTTGTCTGATTTCTACTTTCACTAAAGGTTGATTATATTCTTGTAAGTTTAAACTTTTTTGAAGAACTTCATGATAGTGTATTAATTTTTCATGATCTGGTAAGTTGCTGTTTAAAATCTTCATCATAGTCTTGTCCAATTCACTAAGTCTTTTGTTGAAAATGGTATGCTTCACCAACAATTCTTCAGGTATTGAGAGCAAACTTTTAACTTGAGTCATGGATGAGGGAAGTAATGACGCTTGCGCACACTCGGAAAAGATAACGAGGAAAATCTCCCTTTCTGTGAAATGATTTAAAATTAGAATTGGAGAAAAAAAAAAGGGTTGATTTAAAGTTTTCTTTTAAATATGTAATGTAAGGAAAGGATTTTGCGAACTCAATACTTGAAAGTGACAAATAAATAATGTTACTATGATAAATTATTCTTAATTTTAGTTCTATAAAACGTAGTTTTATGATGATTTGGAAAAAGGATTCGAAACATATATTTTCATACCATTAATTCATAACATAAGGAGATAAAATAGAGTTTTACACGTTTCTATACCACTATTTTATTATTTCAAAGAAGATATCATAAAACTTTTCATAGTTTCAATTAAAAAATATTAGATAAAACTAGTTAATTTCTTAAAAAGTTGTTGTCAAACCACAAGCAAATTGTAAAAGGTTGACATAAAAAAAATATCATACCACAAACACCATACCAGGTCATTAAGAGCATATATTGCCCAATTTTATGTTCTAGATGAATGATTTGATCAATTACCAAGGCCGTCGCCAGCGGGGGGCGTCACGCCCCCCCCCCCCAAGTTTATTTTTTTAAATGGCCATTCGGCAAATTTTAGAAATGTTTGTCATTTTTATTTTGATACCGAAGTGTAAAATTTTTTGTGAAATGTGCAACAGATCAAAATCCGGACACAACGCAACTGCCGACTCACGAAACTCCTGACAAAACAGTGAATCGGCAATTTTAAAAAGTTTATCATTATTTTAATTACCGAACAGTGAAAATTGTTTCGTGGAATGTGTAACACTGATTCAAATCGGGTCACAAAGAAAATGCCGACTCACAAAACTCCTGAAAAACCATAGTCATCGGAAAATCTTATAAACATTCGTTATTTTATTTTAGTACCGAACTGTGCAATTTTTTAGTGAAATGTTGTACACTGATTAAAATCGGGACACATCGCAAATGCCGACTCACAAAAACTACTGACAAACCATAAAGTCATTCAGCAAATGTAAAAACATTTGTCATTTTTATTTTAATACAGATTGCCGATCTGCGAAATTTTTTAGTGAAAACAGATAAAAATCCTGACACAAAGCAAATGACGGACTCACAAACTCTTGACAAACTAAAGTCATTGGCAAATTTTAGAAATGTTTGTCATTTAAATTTTAACACCGCAACTGTGAAATTATTTAGTGAAATGTGTGCGAAGATCAAAATCCGGACACAACGCAACTGCCGATACTCACAAAACTCCTGACAATAACAGTGATTCGGCAAATTTTAAAAACGTCTATCATTTCTTTTTTATTACCGGAACAGTGAAATTGTTTCGTGGAATGTGTACACTGATTGAAATCGGGACACAACGCAAATGCCCGACTCACAGAACTCCTGAAAACCATAAGTCATTCGGCAAATTTTATAAACATTTGTCATTTTATTTTAATACAGATTGGCGATCTGTGAAATTTTTTAGTAAAACAGTTTAAAAAATCCGGACCCCAAAGCAAATGCCAAACTCACAAAACTTGAAACCCAAAAAAAGTCATTGGGCAAACTTAAAAAATGTTTGTCATTTATATTTTAATACAAACGGGAAAATATTTAGTTTAGTTATTTGGATAATTGTCGCACTAGAGTACACGAAACGATTGCGAGGGGCTTTCGTAATTTAAAACCCAAAAGTCAGGTAAACGAGCCGACCCTAAGTATAATCCAAATCAACCGTTAAGGGGACATCGTCGCATCGTCGGGCCCTTTTTGGGGGCATATTTAACGTAAAATCCTCAAAAACCCGGGGTATTATTCGTGGGACATTTTTGCTGCCACGAGCTTTTTATAGGTCGGCAGTTTTTTTCGGCGACCCGGGACCCGAACCTAAAAACCTCCACATCCCAAGGCGAACGCCTTAACCGACTGGGCTCCCTGCCCCAAAAATTATTTATTTGAAACAGATCAAAATCAGGACACAATGCAAATGCCGACCCCAAAAAAAACTCCTGAAAAACCAAAAAAATCATCGGAAAAATTTTAAAAACATTTGTCTTTTTTATTTTATAAAAGAAATGGTAAAATTATTAGGGGAAATTTGTAAAACGTTAAAAATTTGGGGGGACGAAAAGCAAATGCCACTCACAAAACTCTTGAAAATGCTTTCAAGTATTTAAATTCATTCTTTCATAAATACTTTTTTTCCCGAAAATAAATTTTTTATGAAATATAAAAATTTTTTTTTTTGGAAAAAAAGTATTGATAATTGAGTTTACTTTTTTAAGGGCCCAAAAAAATTTTAAACCCCAAATTTGCCAACTCTTTTTAAAAGCCCCCTTTGCACTAAAACCCTTTAATTTTAACAGGAATCGAGTTGTTTCGCGAACCATATAAAAAAAAAGTGGATTAAGTCGAATTGAGATTTTTGGGTTTGAAAGTTTGCATGCTTTATTCAATCCAGTTTTTTTTTTAAAAATAGGTAACTTGAGGGCTTGATCTGAAATCGGGGCTCTCCTGTTCGGTGAGCCGAATTTTTCTCTTTTACAGTGGTTCTCCTCGCTATGGGAAACCGACAAAAAATACAACTAATGTCAGTTACTTCATTTCAATTTATGACAAAAAAAAACTGTGAATTAGAATCTGCTACGTCCCACATAAAAAACTAGTTTTTAAATTTAATTTCAATTTTTTTAATCAATTGAAGACAACACATCTTTTCAAAGTCCGGGTTTCACGTTCAAGTTAAAATTCAGTACATCACAAAAAAAAAATTTTATATTTAAACTTTCAAATTATATGTATAAAATGACATCACTTATGAAAAAATTATATGAAATAAGGGGAAAAAATTAATCATAGGGGATTGATAGGGGATATCATTAAAAGTTTATCAAATGCCCAAAAATTGGGGATCTTGAATCAAAAACGCAACTATGCCCAAAATGTATAATGTTATCATCTACTCAACAAAGATAATATCTAAAGCAAAATTTTCTCGCGTTCTAGTTAACAAATATAAATATTTTTAATTGTTATTCAATTACTAAAATTTTTTTTAATTCCTTTTAAATTTATTGATTGAATGGTGTGTAAGTTACTATATTTTTAATTTTTAAGTATTAAATTGGAGTAGGAATAAAAAATTTCAAAAAATGGGGAACTAACAGTTTAAAAAAAACTATTTTAAAGATTAATTAAATATGTGACTTGGGGGTAGCTTTTGCTAGGCCCTCCGAAATACTAAAAAAAAAAATAGCAGCCAAAAAGCAATTTATCATTAACCCCACAATAGAAAAACCCAAAAATCAAAAACCGGAACACCCAACACCACTTTAGACAAAAAACATCGCACCGTAACGCGGAAAAGGGACCTAAACGGCCAAAATTGGGCTTTTCAAAATAAACTACTAAAGGGTGCAAAAATTTTTATATCTTTGATTTGGTGCAATCGGCATAACGATCAGTCCTAATTCGTTTTGCAAATTTAAAGATCTTCTTTCGCGTCGTTTTTTTATGAAAAGAGCCCCGGGGAAAAAAAGACTGCACCTGGCCCTTTTTTCGTTGGCGTTTGCCCGCTGCGGCGCGATGAAGTTAAGTTTGAAGTGCTTAAATGGAAAGGTTGAAGTCGGTAATTTATTTTCTTGTTTCTTTATTTGAAAACTCATTCAAAAGCCCCTGTTTTGTGGTATTGATACAAAAAATATGCACATATAAAAAAAAATTCAGGGAATATGGTTTTAGATTGCAAAATGATATGTCAATATGTATAGATATATATATATTTCAAATTTAAAATTTCCAACGATAATTGTTTTAAATCGTTTTCAATTCGTATTTTACTATAAATCTAACTCAATTGCTACAACTTGACAGTTGCGATATAAAATCAGTGATTCACTGTATAATTAAGGTAAAGAAATATCCATACAACTTTTTTTTATGATTTTAAAATTTTAATAAAAGCTTTAAAATTTATGCTTGTTTAATTTTTTTCATGAACATAGTAAAAATTTTTATTGAAAGTTTTTGTAGAAAAAAAAGTGGAAAAAAATTTCTTATATCATGTAAGTCCTTATTTGTAAACGTGATTTGTTTCATAAAAACCTATTTTTTTTATAAAAACAATTATTATGATTTCCACATTGAAATATTAAGTTATAAAAATAAAAAAGACTTAAAATAGGACCCTTTTAAAAACAGTAAGAGAATAAACTTATTACATAAAAATCATTAATTGGTTAAACAAGCTTTTTGGGTTAAAAAATTTAATTTTTTAAAAAAAAAATATTCTTATTGTTGATTTAATATATTATTATATTATAAAAAAGGGAATAAGTAAATGAGTATTCTCATAGGATATTTCCTTAATATTTAGAAAAGAATTAGGGCAGGTGCTTATTAGTTAGAGGGGGGGCGGAGGATATTGGGGGGTCATATTAAAATTTTAAATTTGAAAGGGGGGGGCTGGTTTTAAAAATTCAATTATTTACCAAAGTTGGGGGGGGGGGGGGGGTTTAACATTTTTTTATTTTAAAGTTAAGTTTTAAGGTCTTTCAGAAAAAAAATTCCCGAAGCATAAAAATTCATATCACACTAAATGTGTAAAATTGACGCTTTTAAAATTTTAAACCCAAAATAATTAGTTATACAACAAAGAAATAAAGTAAGCGGTCAGGGTGAGAGGTTTAAAGGTCCCCCTCGTAACCAAATCGCGGGCGTCAGAAGTTAGATTCTTCGCGGGCGTCAACATTGGTCAAGAGTTGCCTATGTGGGCCGCAAAAGAAATGATCTCAGTTCGGGTATGTGCCGATCTGCAAAGGCTTGACCGTCATTGTTGCAGCCCCATTAAAAAAAAATGCAAAAGTAAAAACTTTTCAAAATTATTATCGTTTTCTGTGAGCTGCATCAATTAACTTATCAATCGAACAAATAGACAATTGAAGATTCTCTTTTTCAACCTCAGCAAGATAGTCAACCCCGTTGTAAAAAAAATCGCTTATTTTCAACGACAATTACCACTTTTGAGAACATAAATAATTTCCCGCAAAAAAATCTTTAAAAAATTTCACTTACTTATCATATTAACATTTCGAATAAAAAACTTCCAAAATTAAAATGTTTGTTCAAAAATCATTAAGAATAATACACCAAAAAACAAAACTCTGTTTTTTAATATAAAAAGTATTATTATCTTTAAATTTTTAACACCTTTACAATTGTAGACCCAACCTACGAAAAAATTACATTCGGTACATGGCAATTAATTGTTTCCAATGATAAACTTTTTTTTAGGCAAATTTTATTAATCACTACAATTGAAGACTGCATTCGGAGCTACTCAACATAACATCATAACATTCCAATTGCTTTTTCTGCCTTTGTGGGCAGTAATCAAAGATACAGCATTTAGCCTTATGATTGAAAACATTGTCTTCTACAACCACCAGCAATTTGAGCGACGGTGTCAGTTTTACACAAACCATCAAAATTTATAATGGATTTTTGGAAGATTTTGAGTCAAAGTTGGGTCCCATGCTGTTTCAGTTGTAACGTTTTGAAACCACTAATCGGCCTTAAATCTTGCTCCTTTCTTTTTTTCGGCCTTCCTACGGCTTTCCTTCAAGTATCTTTTGGAGTTTTTCTTTGAAGCTTTGAGGTTTTCCCCGCAGACTTACACAATCCCACTTTTTTTTTTTTTTGGGGGGGGGGGGGGCAGGTTTGTGGACCTGTTTGACAGATTTTTTTTTTTTTTTGGGGGGGGGGGGGGGTCATATTTTTAAATTTCGGTCCCAAGGGGGGTACCTTTTTTTTAAGCTGTATTTCAAACCTCCGGCCCCCCCTCTAGTTAATTAATGCGCCTGCCCTTGCAGCAACTTTTTAAGACCGGTCTTCAAGGCCTTTAATTTTGTTTAAAAATTCGAATTATCAAAAATAGTTTTCCAAATCAACCTAAAAAAAATTTGGCATGGAACAGTTTTATGAGTATCAAAGGTTTGCATGTCATTTTTTACTTTAAATTTGCCTTTGCTGAGATATTTTCAGATAGGTCTTCTTTCCACAAAAAAATCGTTCAAATTTGTACGCGAAAGAAAGACCTATCTAAAATATCTCAGCAAAAGCAAATTTAAAAGTAAAAAGACATGCACCTTTTGATATCATAAAACGAATCCATGCCAAAAAATTTTGATCTAGGTTCATTTGAACGATTTTTGATAATTTGAAAATTTTACAAAACTTTAAACGGCCTCCTGAAGAATGGCTTTTTCGCGATAGGTCTCTTTTCCGCTACGGTGGACATGAGTGCTGTGCCAGGAACGGGTGGGATGGTCCATTGCAAGTGATCCATTTTCCCCCCTTCCCCCCGAAACTAGAAAAAAAAAATCTTCGTATTTCCATACATAGGATACCCTGGCCCTGAAGGAATAAGGCTCGTGGGAGCCTTGTCGCTACCACTTGAAGTCTGATAGGGCAAACCCAGGGGATATAACTAAATGACTTTCAACCTCATTGGGATTGTGGGTTGGGTTTCCAAAACACAAAAGGTGTCTAGACAAGCGTCACTTAGAGTTACAGTAGAATTTTCTTTTCTTGGAAAATATCCAATTAACAAAATTCGTTAGCTTGCCACGAAATCTTCGAAGTTGTTCTGAAAAGGGAAAGTAAAAGAAATTTCAAGGAACCGTAGATGTTGTTGTTGTTTGTTGTTGCCAATCCCCCAAAGTCCAGCGGGCTAGACTAAGCCAGAAGTTAAAAACCCTGAGGAAGTCCAGGACCAAAAAGATTTGGAGATATCAGATGGGTGATCCCAGGCACTCCAAGATGTGGGTTGGAGAAGCTGCTCCTGAGGAGCACTTGGTGCATGCGTCGAAAGTTCTCAAACCATCTGAGAAGGTCATATTTCTAGGTGTCCACTTAGAAAAGGGTAATTGCATTTGTCCTTCCTGTCACAATTAAGTACCAGAGGCCGCCAGGTGACGGCCCTGGTACCATGATGCACTGGGGCAGTGGACCAAATTGTTTTTTCCCAACTTGTTGTGAATAAGTCTCTGAGTAGGTAAGAGGAAGGAACCGTAGATAGTAATGAGGCTTTACAAGATTTTTTCTTTTGTCGGAACCTCCGACATCTTGCCTTTTGTTGGAAAGTTTACGCAGACGTCCGATTTGGCTTTTTTTAAAAAAAATAGTGATGACTGATACCCAACAGGCGACAAGGGGGTGGGTCAAATAAGGGGGCGTACATTGGATCCAATGGTGGTTGCCTTTTATTTTAAACTGCTTGCTAATTTTGTCTTTCAATTTCAATACTTTCATAGGCTCTTGCGGAGGCAAGTGATCTCGAGAAATCCCGGCCTTTATTTGTTTT
>JAFNEN010001565.1:0-15816 GCA_019343175.1 Oedothorax gibbosus | reverse complement strand
GAGGGCCAGTGGCCAGCAAGAAAGGCACTGTCCCGGGATCAAGAAAAGCTAACACACAGGGCAAAGGGGGGCCAGTGGCCAGCAAGAAAGACACTGGCCCGGGATCAAGAAAAGCTAACACGCAGGCAAAGGAGGGCCAGTGGCCAGCAAGAAAGGCACTGGCCCGGGATCAAGAAAAGCTAAGATGCAGGGAAGAAGAGGGCCAGTGGCCAGCAAGAAAGGTAACTGGCCTGGGATAAAGAAAAGCTAACACGCAGGGCAAAGGAGGGCCAGTGGCCAGCAAGGAAGGCACTGGCCCGGGATCACGAAAAGCTAACATGCAGGAAAAAGGAGGGCCAGTGTCCAGCAAGAACGGCATTGGCCCGGGATCAAGAAAAGGTAACATGCATCGCAAAGGAGGGCCAGTGGCCAGCAAGAAAGACACTGGCCCGGGATCAAGAAAAGCTAAGACGCAGGGAAAGGAGGGCCAGTGGCCAGCAAGAAAGGCACTGGCCCGGTTTCAAGAAAAGCTAACACGCAGGGCAAAGGAGGGCCAGTGGCCAGCAAGAAAGGCACGGGCCCCGGGGATCAAGAAAAGCTAACAGCAGTGCAAAGGAGGGCCAGTGGCCAGCAAGAAAGCACTGGCCCGGGATCAAGAAAAGCTCAGATGCAGGGAGAAGGAGGGCCAGTGGCCAGCAAGAAAGGCACTGGCCCGGGATCAAGAAAAGCAAACACGCAGGGCAAAAGGAGGGCCAGTGGCCAGCAAGAAAGGACACTGGCCCGGGATCAAGAAAGCTAACACGCAGGCAAAGGAGGGCCAGTGGCCAGCAAGAAAGGCACTGGCCCGGGATCAAGAAAAGCTAAGATGCAGGAAAAAGGAGGGCCAGTGGCCAGCAAGAACGGCATTGGCCCGGGATCAAGAAGAGCTAACATGCATCGCAAAGGAGGGCCAGTGGCCAGCAAGAAAGGCACTGGCCCAGGATCAAGAAAAGCTAACATGCAAGGAAAAGGAGGACCAGTGCCCAGCAAGAAAGGCACTGGTCCGGGGAAAAGATAGAACATACGAACAGACCGTCAACATCTAAAAGGCGGAAGTGCATTAGGGCTACTGGCGACAGCACTATAAAAAAAACGCACAGGTCTATTTCTACCTCCTGGGTCTGTGTGGAAACGAAATAGAACAGTAAAATATTTTCTATATCAAAAGCTAGTTCCCTTTTTACTAACTGTATGGGTTACTTACTGGTTTCAAATATGCTCTTTTGAAATAGTTCAAAATAAGTTGTATATATGAAGTAGAATATCAACTACTTCACAGGAGAGCATACCTTATTATTTAGATACTTATTAATATAGGAGATTCTTTCAAATTAATTTTTTGTAATAAATCCTGTGGTGTGGCAAAAATGTAAGTCAATTTAGTTGGTGCGATTTAGTTGGAGTAACGTCGCACAAAAGCGTTACATAGGTTTTTAAAAACAATTTTGGAATTTGGAACTTCAATCAAGTAACTAGGTCTCCCTTCTTCAGAGTAAACGAAATGTTAAAGATTGTAAGCGAATATAGATTAAGGTTGAATCATCGTCATACTAGTGCTACACGCCAGTGCTATAGCCCTTTAAGACCGGCCATCAGATAGCGCTGATTTAAGTTTGTGAAACTAGATAGAGTTTTATCGAAAAGTTACCTTAAACAGCATCAATGCCAGCAACTCCTTAAAAACAGTCATTTTTAATACAAATAACGAATGGTACAAGTCAGCTGCTCCGGCATTGATATTTTTGAAAAGCTTGAACATTCTTTTTTATACCCTCACGATCGTGATAGCTCGGTCGAAAAGGCGACAAGCGGCGTCATTTCGGAGTTTCCGAAAGCTACAATCGAGCGGCTTTGTAACTAAGAACTTAGATATAAAAAGATAAGATAGTTAAAGATTGTAAGCGAATATAGATTAAGGTTGAATCATCGTCATACTAGTGCTACACGCCAGTGCTATAGCCCTTTAAGACCGGCCATCAGATAGCGCTGATTTAAGTTTGTGAAACTAGATAGAGTTTTATCGAACAGTTACCTTAAACAGCATCAATGCCAGCAACTCCTTAAAAACAGTCATTTTTAATACAAATAACGAATGGTACAAGTCAGCTGCTCCGGCATTGATATTTTTGAAAAGCTTGAACATTCTTTTTTATACCCTCACGATCGTGATAGCTCGGTCGAAAAGGCGACAAGCGGCGTCATTTCGGAGTTTCCGAAAGCTACAATCGAGCGGCTTTGTAACTAAGAACTTAGATATAAAAAGATAAGATAGTTAAAGATTGTAAGCGAATATAGATTAAGGTTGAATCATCGTCATACTAGTGCTACACGCCAGTGCTATAGCCCTTTAAGACCGGCCATCAGATAGCGCTGATTTAAGTTTGTGAAACTAGATAGAGTTTTATCGAAAAGTTACCTTAAACAGCATCAATGCCAGCAACTCCTTAAAAACAGTCATTTTTAATACAAATAACGAATGGTACAAGTCAGCTGCTTCGGCATTGATATTTTTGAAAAGCTTGAACATTCTTTTTTATACCCTCACGATCGTGATAGCTCGGTCGAAAAGGCGACAAGCGGCGTCATTTCGGAGTTTCGAAAGCTACAATCGAGCGGCTTTGTAACTAAGAACTTAGATATAAAAATATAAGATAGTTAAAGATTGTAAGCGAATATAGATTAAGGTTGAATCATCGTCATACTAGTGCTACACGCCAGTGCTATAGCCCTTTAAGACCGGCCATCAGATAGCGCTGATTTAAGTTTGTGAAACTAGATAAAGTTTTATCGAAAAGTTACCTTAAACAGCATCAATGCCAGCAACTCTTAAAAACAGTCATTTTTAATACAAATAACGAATGGTACAAGTCAGCTGCTTCGGCATTGATATTTTTGAAAAGCTTGAACATTCTTTTTTATACCCTCACGATCGTGATAGCTCGGTCGAAAAAGGAGGGCCAGTGGGAAAAGGAGGGCCAGTGGCCAGCAAGAAAGGCACTGGCCCGGGATCACGAAAAGCTAACATCCAGGGAAAAGGAGGGCCAGTAGCCAGCAAGAAAGGCACTGGCCCGGGATCAAGAAAGCTAACACGCAGGGCAAAGAGGCCAGTGGCCAGCAAGAAAGGCAATGGCCCGGGATCAAGAAAAGCTAAACACGCAAGGAAAGGAAGGGCCAGTGGCCAGCAAGAAAGGCACTGGTCCCGGATCACGAAAAGCTAACCGCAGGCGAAAGGAGGGCAGTGGTCCAGCAAGAAAGGCACTAGCACCGGATCAGAAAAGCTAACATCCAGGTAAAAGAGGGCCAGTGGCACAAGAAAGGCACTGATCCCGGATCAAGAAAGGCTAACATCCAGGGAAAAGGAGGACCATGGCCAGCAAGAAAGGCACTGGCCTGGATCAAGAAAAGCTATATCGGGCAAAGGAGGGCCAGTGGCACAAGAAAGCACGGCCCGGATCAAGAAAAGCTAACACGAGGAAAGAGGGCCAGTGCCAGCAAGATAAAGGCACTTCCCCGGGATAAGAAAAGCAACACGAGGGCAAAGGAGGGCCAGTGGCCAGCAAGAAAGGCACTGGCCCGGGATCAGAAAAGCTAACATCAGGGAAAAGGAGGGCCAGTGGCCAGCAAGAAAGGCACTGGCCCGGGATCAGAAAAGCTAACATGCAGGGAAAAGGAGGGCCAGTGGCCAGCAAGAAAGGCATGGCCCGGGATCAGAAAAGCTAACATCCAGGAAAAGGAGGGCCAGTGGCCAGCAAGAAAGGCACTGGCCCGGGATCAAGAAAAGCTAAATAGCAGGGAAAAGGAGGGCCAGTGGCCAGCAAGAAAGGCATGGCCCGGGATCAGAAAAGGGTAACATCAGGCAAAAGAGGGCCAGTGGCCAGCAAGAAAGGCACTGGCCCGGGATCAAGAAAAGCTAACACCAGGGAAAAGGAGGGCCAGTGGCCAGCAAGAAAGGCACTGGCCCGGGATCAAGAAAAGCTAACACGAGGGCAAAGGAGGGCCAGTGGCCAGCAAGAAAGGCACTGGCCCGGGATCAAGAAAAGCTAACACGCAGTGCAAAGGAGGGCCAGTGGCCAGCAAGAAAGACACTGGCCCGGGATCAAGAAAAGCTAGATGCAGGGAAAAGGAGGGCCAGTGGCCAGCAAGAAAGGCACTGGCCCGGGATCAAGAAAAGCTAACATCAGGGCAAAGGAGGGCCAGTGGCCAGCAAGAAAGGCACTGGCCCGGGATCAAGAAAAGCTAACACGCAGGCAAAAGGAGGGCCAGTGGCCAGCAAGAAAGGCATGGCCCGGGATCAAGAAAAGTACATGCATGGCAAAAGGAGGGCCAGTGGCCAGCAAGAAAGGACTGGCCCGGGATAAAGAAAAGCTAACACGCAGGGCAAAGGAGGGCCAGTGGCCAGCAAGAAAGGCACTGGCCCGGGATCAGAAAAGCTAACACTGCAAAAAGGAGGGCCAGGGGCCAGCAAGAACGGCACTGGCCCGGGATCAAGAAAAGCTAACACGCAGGCAAAGGAGGGCCAGTGGCCAGCAAGAAAGGCACTGGCCCGGGATCAAGAAAAGCTAAACAGCAGGGCAAAGGAGGGCCAGTGGCCAGCAAGAAAGGCACTGGCCCGGGATCAGAAAAGCTAACAGCAGGCAAAGGAGGGCCAGTGGCCAGCAAGAAGGCACTGGCCCGGGATCAAGAAAAGCTAACATGCATGGAAAAGAGGGCCAGTGGCCAGCAAGAAAGACACTGGCCCGGGATCAAGAAAAGCTAAGACGCAGGGCAAAGGAGGGCCAGTGGCCAGCAAGAAAGGCACTGGCCCGGGATCAAGAAAAGCTAACACGCAGGGCAAAGGAGGGCCAGTGGCCAGCAAGAAAGGCACTGGCCCGGGATCAAGAAAAGCTAATACGCAGTGCAAAGGAGGGCCAGTGGCCAGCAAGAAAGACACTGGCCCGGG
Organism: Oedothorax gibbosus; assembly: GCA_019343175.1. Taxonomy (NCBI): domain Eukaryota; kingdom Metazoa; phylum Arthropoda; class Arachnida; order Araneae; family Linyphiidae; genus Oedothorax; species Oedothorax gibbosus. The sequence goes on along the minus strand of JAFNEN010001565.1, from coordinate 10,859 downwards.
ATCAAGAAAAGCTCAGATGCAGGGAAGAGGAGGGCCAGTGGCCAGCAAGAAAGGCACTGTCCCGGGATCAAGAAAAGCTAACACACAGGGCAAAGGAGGGCCAGTGGCCAGCAAGACATACACTGGCCCGGGATCAAGAAAAGCTAATACGCAGGCAAAGGAGGGCCAGTGGCCAGCAAAAAAGGCACTGGCCCGGGATCAAGAAAAGCTAAGATGCAGGGAAGAATGAGGGCCAGTGGCCAGCAAGAAAGGCACTGGCCTGGGATAAAGAAAAGCTAACACGCAGGGCAAAGGAGGGCCAGTGGCCAGCAAGGAAGGCACTGGCCCGGGATCAAGAAAAGCTAAGATGCAGGGAAAAAGGAGGGCCAGTGGCCAGCAAGAACGGCATTGGCCCGGGATCAAGAAGAACTAACATGCATCGCAAAGGAGGGCCAGTGGCCAGCAAGAAAGACACTGGCCCGGGATCAAGAAAAGCTAACACGCAGGGCAAAGGAGGGCCAGTGGCCAGCAAGAAAGGCACTGGCCCGGGATCAAGAAAAGCTAACACGCAGGGCAAAGGAGGGCCAGTGGCCAGCAAGAAAGGCACTGGCCCGGGATCAAGAAAAGCTAACACGCAGGGCAAAGGAGGGCCAGTGGCCAGCAAGAAAGGCACTGGCCCGGGATCAAGAAAAGCTCAGATGCAGGGAAGAAGGAGGGCCAGTGGCCAGCAAGAAAGGCACTGGCCCGGGATCAAGAAAAGCTAACACGCAGGGCAAAGGAGGGCCAGTGGCCAGCAAGAAAGGCACTGGCCCGGGATCAAGAAAAGCTAACACGCAGGGCAAAGGAGGGCCAGTGGCCAGCAAGAAAGGCACTGGCCCGGGATCAAGAAAAGCTAAGATGCAGGAAAAAGGAGGGCCAGTGGCCAGCAAGAACGGCATTGGCCCGGGATCAAGAAGAACTAACATGCATCGCAAAGGAGGGCCAGTGGCCAGCAAGAAAGGCACTGGCCCGGGATCAAGAAAAGCTAACATGCAAGGAAAAAGGAGGGTCAGTGCCCAGCAAGAAAGGCACTGGTCCGGGGAAAAGATAGAACATACGAACAGACCGTCAACATCTAAAAGGCGGAAGTGCATTAGGGCTACTGGCGACAGCACTATAAAAAAAACGCACAGGTCTATTTCTACCTCCTGGGTCTGTGTGGAAACGAAATAGAACAGTAAAATATTTTCTATATCAAAAGCTAGTTCCCTTTTTACTAACTGTATGGGTTACTTACTGGTTTCAAATATGCTCTTTTGAAATAGTTCAAAATAAGTTGTATATATGAAGTAGAATATCAACTACTTCACAGGAGAGCATACCTTATTATTTAGATACTTATTAATATAGGAGATTCTTTCAAATTAATTTTTTGTAATAAATCCTGTGGTGTGGCAAAAATGTAAGTCAATTTAGTTGGTGCGATTTAGTTGGAGTAACGTCGCACAAAAGCGTTACATAGGTTTTTAAAAACAATTTTGGAATTTGGAACTTCAATCAAGTAACTAGGTCTCCCTTCTTCAGAGTAAACGAAATGTTAAAGATTGTAAGCGAATATAGATTAAGGTTGAATCATCGTCATACTAGTGCTACACGCCAGTGCTATAGCCCTTTAAGACCGGCCATCAGATAGCGCTGATTTAAGTTTGTGAAACTAGATAGAGTTTTATCGAAAAGTTACCTTAAACAGCATCAATGCCAGCAACTCCTTAAAAACAGTCATTTTTAATACAAATAACGAATGGTACAAGTCAGCTGCTCCGGCATTGATATTTTTGAAAAGCTTGAACATTCTTTTTTATACCCTCACGATCGTGATAGCTCGGTCGAAAAGGCGACAAGCGGCGTCATTTCGGAGTTTCCGAAAGCTACAATCGAGCGGCTTTGTAACTAAGAACTTAGATATAAAAAGATAAGATAGTTAAAGATTGTAAGCGAATATAGATTAAGGTTGAATCATCGTCATACTAGTGCTACACGCCAGTGCTATAGCCCTTTAAGACCGGCCATCAGATAGCGCTGATTTAAGTTTGTGAAACTAGATAGAGTTTTATCGAAAAGTTACCTTAAACAGCATCAATGCCAGCAACTCCTTAAAAACAGTCATTTTTAATACAAATAACGAATGGTACAAGTCAGCTGCTCCGGCATTGATATTTTTGAAAAGCTTGAACATTCTTTTTTATACCCTCACGATCGTGATAGCTCGGTCGAAAAGGCGACAAGCGGCGTCATTTCGGAGTTTCCGAAAGCTACAATCGAGCGGCTTTGTAACTAAGAACTTAGATATAAAAAGATAAGATAGTTAAAGATTGTAAGCGAATATAGATTAAGGTTGAATCATCGTCATACTAGTGCTACACGCCAGTGCTATAGCCCTTTAAGACCGGCCATCAGATAGCGCTGATTTAAGTTTGTGAAACTAGATAGAGTTTTATCGAAAAGTTACCTTAAACAGCATCAATGCCAGCAACTCCTTAAAAACAGTCATTTTTAATACAAATAACGAATGGTACAAGTCAGCTGCTCCGGCATTGATATTTTTGAAAAGCTTGAACATTCTTTTTTATACCCTCACGATCGTGATAGCTCGGTCGAAAAGGCGACAAGCGGCGTCATTTCGGAGTTTCCGAAAGCTACAATCGAGCGGCTTTGTAACTAAGAACTTAGATATAAAAAGATAAGATAGTTAAAGATTGTAAGCGAATATAGATTAAGGTTGAATCATCGTCATACTAGTGCTACACGCTAGTGTTATAGCCCTTTAAGACCGGCCATCAGATAGCGCTGATTTAAGTTTGTGAAACTAGATAGAGTTTTATCGAAAAGTTACCTTAAACAGCATCAATGCCAGCAACTCCTTAAAAACAGTCATTTTTAATACAAATAACGAATGGTACAAGTCAGCTGCTCCGGCATTGATATTTTTGAAAAGCTTGAACATTCTCTTTTATACCCTCACGATCGTGATAGCTCCGTCTTAAAGGGATATGGATAATGTGCATAGATATCATATAGTTAAAGTATTAGATTGGCCGATCACGTGACCTCCAATGCTAACGACGGGACGCGCATGGAGACCAAGAGGGCAGGGGCGGCGGCAGCAGAGGGGCTAGGGGGGCTCAAGCCTCCCTGTCGGGCAAGGCTAGCCCCCCCGTCGGGGAAATTTTGAATTTCGTCGGGGTAAAACTAACTTATGAAGCGGCGTCATTTAGGAGTTTCCGAAAGCTACAATCGAGCGGCTTTGTAACTAAGAACTTAGATCAAGGAAGTAACTTTAAAAAAAAAAACAATAACTTAAATTTTAATTTTTAAAAAAGATTTTATCTATAAAATCTTTTGTTTTCAAAAAATCAAGACACATTAAGGGGACGCATTACACAAAACGTCGCACAAAAGGAGTTTTTAAAAACAATTTTGGAATTTGGAACTTCAATCAAGTAACAAGGTCTCCCTTCTTCAGAGTAAACGAAATGTTAAAGATTGTAAGCGAATATAGATTAAGGTTCAATCATCGTCATACTAGTGCTACACGCTAGTACGATAGGCGACATGCGTCGTCATTTAGAACCAGATATCATCAGAACAGTGAAGATACGAGCAGATAGCTGAATAAGCACCCAACGCAACTTTTAGGGCGACATCTTCGGGACTTTTAAACATATTTAACATGCACTCTCTCTACAAGGAGTACAATTCATCATACCTTTTAACTTCACATACTATTTATATTACAGATTAGCACTTATTTTGGCTATGGCCGTTTCCGAAAGCTACAATCGAGCGGCTTTGTAACTAAGAACTTAGATCAAGGAAGTAACTTTAAAAAAAAAACAATAACTTAAATTTTAATTTTTAAAAAAGATTTTATCTATAAAATCTTTTATTTTCAAAAAATCAAAAAACATTAAGGGGACGCTTTACACAAAACTTAGGGCTACTCAGAAAATAATTAAACATGCTCGAATGCTGTGATGTAAGGATATTGCAAAAAAGAAGGAATACTTAAGAGGGACTGTCAGTCCCATAGAGCTAATGCATTAGTTTTGAGATCATAATTTTTTCAAAAGAATTGTTTTGCCATGCTATCCCATTTTCACCAGGTATGGGAATCATCTCAACATCAATTTAAAACAAAACTGAAAAGAGAATAATAGCCTGTTATTTAATTATTAATTGATAAAGTTTTAAAATAGTGTCGCCATCTGCAGTATATTTTTGGCACTTTAAAACTTTAAAAATACACAATTAAATAACAAGATAAAATTTTCGTTTCAAATTTGTTTCATGTCGATGGAATGTAGATTTCCATATCTGGGGAAAAAAGGCTAACATGGCAGAGCAATACTTCAGCGGAAGTTGTGATTCCAAAACTAATGCATTAGCTCTATTGGACTGACAGTCCCTCTTAATATTGGTGGATGTTTATTGAAAATGATATAGTGGTTTGGCAAAATGGTTTTTGAAAATTTATGTTGATTTTTAAAATTTATATTTTTTTCAGCTTGTGAATAGTTAAAACCCTAAGGATTTTAGGTAAATTAATGGAGAGCTCCCAAAATTTTTTCCTGCGTTGAGACATGTACGATTAACAAAAGTTAGTATGGGATGACGTCTAGTGTGAATAGATTTTTTTTTAAAAATGATGAAGTTGAAAATTTATAAACTAATCTTATTCTTTGGTCATTTTTATACACTGTTAAAAATTTTGTGCTTGGTTTCACCATGATATTGGTTCCTAGTAGCTGCAACGGCTGTGTGGTGAAATGTTTCACCTTTTTTCGGTGTTTGGTTGCACCATTTTTCTGGATTTGGAAACAAAAACCTGAGAAATGGTTCAACCGAATACCAAAAACTTGGTTTAACGTTTCACCACACAGCCGTTGCAGCTACTAGGAACCAATATCATGGTGAAACTAAGCACAAAATTTTTAACAGTGTACATAAAGCTACATAACTCTTCTTATTTAACTGATAGTGGGAAATTTTTGCAAAACAATCCATCAAAAAATTCTTAAAATTGTAGGAGGAGTAGCATTTAAAATAAACGTTACATTTTTTAATTTTTTGAAAAAACTTGTTGTTTCAATTTTTATTATGATTTCGTATATGTTTTTTGAATGTTAGTTCTATGTAAAAATAGTTTGATTTGAATGCTAGTGATAAAAATACAGGATTTAATTTTTTGGGTACCGCATCCCCTTAATGCCGATCTCAATTTTAAGAGAGACATTTCGGGTACAGAATCACCATAAAAGAAAGATTGTAGGCGGAGAGTGGACTCTAAACCACCCCATATTTCACTTAAACTAGTCCCAAATACAAAGCTCTATTCTTGGGGTCCTATTACAGAGGAGAGCTGATTTCTGAGGTCCTCATTTAAAATATGTTTATTTAGTTTAGTTTGAATTATCGTCGCACTAGAGCTACACGAGGGCTATTGGCGATTAGCGTCGTATTTTAGAACCACAGTCAAGTGACGAGCTGACACCTGAGACGGCACCCAAAGCAACTGTTGGGGTTTTGTTTTTGAATTTTTTCGCGTACCACACTTGAAGTCCATAGCTCTTTTAGTTAGAGCTGTAGATGGGGTTTCAAACAGACAAACGGATTGACCAATGACTTGGTAAACACTTTTTCTTCACTTGCCAATTGGGTTTTAGAGGAAATTTCTTCTAAAATACAACACAAAATCGAAAATATCTTAAATATGCTTGATGGCGTTCAAGATGCGATTTCCAGTACCCAGGTGAAGCTCGACCCTCGAAGAAATATTTAGTCTACAATCGGCTAGTAGAAGTGCAGTATTGCTACTACCCCGAGGGCAGCTCTAGTGCGAAGTCAATGCAACCAACCCTTCAAATACACACAATTTATTGAAAATTTAAAGATGTTGGTTAGATCTTTACAGCTTTCTGCCCCTTGGTTGAGTTTTGAGAACAGCAGTGACAACCCTGCTTCCAATGCCATACAACGAAAGAGGATCAACGACCTATATGGGACAAACCGAGCATCTACCAGTAAAAAAGCGGCCTGGAAGAATCCATGATGTAAAGCTAAACATGAAAGAAGACATCCTCATTTTGGCGACATCATTGTTTTCATAAACATTCCCATTGGCTTTCTATTACCTGTAGGCTGTGTCCTAACTACGACATCAAATGCCAAAAATGCAACAAAACTTGGCGACTTGGCAGTCAGCCACATGCTATTGCATTGCGTGGCGCCCTTGGCGGTCGTTAAATTTTGTTGCATTTGTGGCATTTGATGTTGTAGTCAGGACACAGCCGTACAAAAACTTTTAACTCGTAACTCGTAATTTGGTCGAAGTGTGATCTTGTTCTCACTTAACTAAAAGTTTAATTTCCTTAATTTTTTTCAAACAAGTTCTCTATACAAGACGATTATAAATGACCATTCCATACTTTACATTTTACATTTAAAAAAATAATAAAATTTACAATTTTTCAAAACTTGTGTTTCAGAGGAAAACTTAACACTCACGTGACGGGACATCGGTATCTCTCGGAGAGTTTAAAAATTTACGATACTCATAAAAAAAATCTATATATATATCCGAATATTTTTACTATTTATGTTTACTATGTAATTATGTTTCTGTTTTAAACGCGCCAAACTCACACTTGACTTGGGTACTTTTTGTAGTCATGTTTGCCCCTGTTTTGATCAACCAATGCTTAGTCTCCCTAAATAAATACGTCCTTGGAGTTAAGGATCTTCCCGAAATAGACCAGCGGCTCACTCGATTGTTCTTTTTTTTAATTCCAAAAGCTATCGTTACCAATGGCGAAAACGCGGTGCAAAGCGGGGATGGAGTGAGAATATTGCTTTTCCTAAAAACCCTTAACCTACAAAAGAAAATTTACAGTAAAGACAAAATTTAACCTATTTGCGTACGCCATTCGAAATGGAATAAAAACTAGGGGTGTGTAACGCTCCACGACTTTCACAGCTACCATTCAATAAACAATAACTCAATCATTTAATTATAGTTATATATCTCATAAGGAAGTATTAATGATTTTAAAACCGAAAAAGCTCTATGGTTAACCCCTTATGCATAAGCAATTTTCTCAAAACCTTATGACGTCCCACAAATACTAGGAACTCATGTACCAAATTTGAAGTATGTATCTCCGAGTTCGAGCTGTAGAAAAAGTTTCCCCCAAACAAAAGGACGTAAACGTTAGGGAACTGAAAGTGAAAAAGGAAAATGTCTGCATTCACAAGAAACAGCCCAAAATACTTTATAAGCAAACTAATACTCTGCGATGCAAAAGTTTAGACAAGGACTCCATTTAGATGTAAAATTTAGAATTGTGATAGAAGAATTACAAAAAAAACCATAAACATATTAAAAAAATATTTTGAAATGCTATAATTGAAACATAATGGTTTGATTTGCTATAGCAATATTTTTTTTCATAAAATAAAATTTTGTATGATGCAAAAGTTTAGACACAAATACGAGATTATGCTAATTTAAAGTAGATAATGGCCTAATTTCACATTTTTATTATTGAATTGTATTTTTTTATATGATAAATTTAAAAAAAAACACGATATCTGGTGAACTAAACAGATTTAATAACAATATTGGTTTAATTTTACACTTAACAGACAATATAGCCACTTTAAATCTTTATTCAATTCATATTTGCTTCAATTGTACTATTTAACATCTCTAAATACGAACCGAATGCCTACCAGTCCATCACCTTAAAGTTTTACCTCGAATTCGTAGATTTAGAGACATGCATTGGTCGATTTTCTTGATGAAAAGTGCAGTTTTTCCCATATAAAACCACAAAATAGCGACATATTGTTCTTTTTTGCACTTTAGTACAGTTCAGAGATAGTCACCTCTTCAAAAACGCCAAAAAAAAAGTCGGTCATTTCAACGTAAATTTACTCCACACTATTACGAAAGTTCCTTCTTTATACTGAAGTTTCTTGAGAAAACACCGGTTTCTTTGAACCGGTTACAATTTAACCGGTCTCTTTAGTACTATTTAAAAGCGTTCGGTTTAACCGAATATTGAAAAATAAGCTTTTTAAAATACCGGTTTTTTTCGTCATAAACGAGGAAGAACGCTTATAATGGTGTGGAGGGAATTACGTTGATGAGACAATTTTTTTTTTTCGTTTTTGAAGAGGTGACTATCTCTGCATTGTACTAAAGTGCAAAAAATGAAGAATATGTCGCTATTTTGTGATTTTATATGGGAAAGACTGCACTTTTCATCAAGAAAATCGGTCAATACATGTCTCTAAATCTACGAATTCGTTTCAAAACTTTAAGGTGAAGGACTGGTAGGCATTCGGTTCGTATTTAGAGATGTTAAATTGTACAATTTAAGCAAATATGAAATGAATAAAGATTTAAAGTGGCTATATTGTCAGTTTAGTGTAAAATTGAACCAATCTTGTTATTAAATCTGTTTAGTTCACCGGATATCATGTTTTTTTTAAATTTATCATATGAAAAATACAATTCATCAATAAAAATGCGAATGTAGGCCGCTTCCACACAACAGTTGTATTTAACAGGTAAAGAGGCGCCAAACACAGCATTAATATTCTATATTAAACATTTTCATGCTAAATTTGGTTAGTTTATTTTATTTCGAAAATTCAATTATTGTACAGCTTAGTGGAAGTGACAAAAAAAGATGAAAACGAGAAAAATGAGCTTATTTTTTCGTTTGCAGTTAGATACGTTAATAACGGCACTTTCAAAAGGTAAAAAATATACTTAACTTTAAGTTTATGAAACAGAGGAATCTTGTTATCTTTAAAAGATGGAATTACATGTTCATTGACACAAAAATCTCAATTTTTTCAAAAATGTCACTTAGCACGTTCTTCCACTAAGCTCTTCAATTATTACTTATCGTTTGCAAATATTTATTTATATTTCAAAGAATAAATATGTAATATTCCTCGCTTTTAAATAGAATGAAAACATTTCATATCAACTAACAAAGAATCTCGTAGTGAAATATATTTGACGTCATTTCAAACTGATCGATGTCGCAAAAATAAATTTGTTTTAATTTATTGTCTAAAAGAATTAATGTTTCTCCAGCGATTGTTGCGAATGGCAATGGTGATTTAATTCCAATAAAAATGGCTTTCTATGCTTTTTAAATGAGCATTCAATTTTGCAGGTTTTTTTTAAATAATTGAAGTACTTCGAATTCAAATTCATCTCTGAAATCTTCAATGTATTCTAATTTCGATGCGCTGAATTTTTTTGACGTATCACACTTAGTCCGTAGCATTTGTAGCTTGGACTATGAAAGTGGGGGACACAGACAGATCGTTATCAAGCATCGATTCGTTATCAAGCATTGGTCTGTCGGTTCGACAATAACAGGGGGCGGGTCCTAAATTTTATGCCTGAAGATAGAAGGTAGAGAAACAACAATAATTATTTCAAATAATAAGTTTTCAAATCATTTGGTTAAAGATGGGCACGAGTCGCATATACAGAGTGGCGCAAATAAAAGTGGCCCTGGGGGGTGGAGATAGGAATGCATTGAAATGCTTGGCGAGAAAAACTATTGAAGCCGTCTGAAAGCCTTCGAGTCAAAATAAAAGTTTATTCGAGCGCGCAATGGCTTTACTTTTCAAACCTGTTTTTGCATCAGTGGTTGGATTGGATTAGCATCACATTAGAGCTTCTATTTTCGAGTTCAGATCTTATTGCGTAAGTGCGAATTACGGCTGTATGAGCGTGAGTTGATCAATACACATCGGGTGAAGATGATTCTCCCAGTACAGCAGAGGGTGTTCATTGTAGAAAGTTTTATTACAACAAAATTCGTGGGGGAAATGTGTCCAGTTGTTTGTTGAAGAATTTAAAAGGTGTAAAAGTACCAAAAAAAGAGTGCAATGCAACAATTAGTTACGAAATTTCAGGATCAGTTTAACAGGATTTGTTTCGAGCAAGTCCAAATATATTTCGATCACCCGATTTTGTGTCTTGCAATTTGCAATCAATTTAGAATTATTTTATTAACAAAAACGTCTGATTATCGAGGATAAATGTATGTCGAAATAATCATTTGTGGGAAGTTTTTTTGCACAGCTGTTCAAAACTTCAGTTTATATTGCATTCCTAATAGCTTGTCAAACCATAGCATAGTTGCCGGCAAATAATTCGCCAAGCGTTTGTTTGGGCTTAATAATAAAGCGATCAATAGCTTCACTTAATAAAAAACCTGTTTTTGCTATGGTTTTTGACTTGGCAACAATTCTATATTATTCTTATCTCCATGACGGGTCCACTTATTTGCGCCACCCTGTACTATAAATAAGGACCAATGCAAGCCTGAACCATTTTGCTGCTGTCATCTATGATTTTAAATTAGTACTAAACAATTCCTTTTGAAAAGTTTCGATATGGTTGCTTAACAGCTCAATTAAATCAGCGCAATTAACGTTTTTGGCTTAAGAACCTTTTAAAATACGAGAATTTTCTTTAGACTAACACATTTCATTATAAATCCGTGGCATATTGTAACAATTGTTCCTCTCGATTCCAGTTTCAATGTTAGCTAAAAATAATCATTTTATTTTACTGCTGCCATCTATTAATCATAATCAGTACTAAAAACTACCTTATGGGGAAAATGTGACGTTTTTTTAAAACGGCGCAAATTACCACGCAAATAATCCTTTTAGATTCGAGAGAGTTTCCACAGTGGCACCAATCACGTCCGTGTCCTTACCATGGCTATTTAGATATTAAGGCCAAATCAGTTGTTGAAAATGTTTATTTTTTACTAAATTTCAATTTAAGTAAAAAATTAATC